>JANHFR010452170.1:0-11412 GCA_032468015.1 Mimophis mahfalensis | reverse complement strand
TATGTTTTCTTAAGTTTTCGCGGGTATTTATGTGTATGGCATTATGCTTTGTTCTATGCTGTGTATATATATATATCATTATGCACTGATATAATTAATATAGAACAAAGCTAAGCCATAAATAATCGGAAGAGAGTGTGAAGATACACACACACACAGATAGAGAAAGAGCACTCAGTATTCATTCAAGTAACAAGCAAGAATCCCATGTCTATTAGATGTGTTTTGCTTTGACTGCATTCGGTCCTTAGAAAGTGATAATGAGATGGGATGGTTGGAGCTGTTGATCAACTTGCCCATATTAGATACTACAGAAACCAGGTGGTAATCACATATAGAAAGTGCTTATTAGAAAATCCTAGGTACTTCTGTGGTTGTGTGTCACTAAAATACATTATCTCCATAGCCATATCTAACATATATGTGACATTCTGGTGAAAAACATTGCTTTAGGGAACATTATCATAGCAAAAAAACACTTCTCCCAAACCACAGGTAAATGTTAGTTAGGTTGAAAGTGACCCAGTAGTCACATCTAGCAAGCAGCAGCTGAGAAGCAAACACGGTTTATAAAATTTAGAATAATTGAACTGAACTGAAAGGAACTGTTATGTTCAAGTGTTGCAAGGTACCCTACATTATCAAAACAATAGTACTGATTTGATAGATACATACTATGTATGTATCTATCAAATCCTCCGCCTTTTCCAGCTATTAGAAGTTTCTTGAACTGGATGTAATTTGTTATTTCTTAAAGATCTCTTTGGGGAATAAAGACAGAAGGCAGTGGAAGGCATTTACTTTGATGTGCTGTAAACACCTGGAAAGTCTATTTAAGAAATTTTCAAAAACCTATAGGTTCACCAGTGAAGTCTGTGATTCAGAAGGAAGAGTTTACAGATGTAGAGGTGCTTGTAAATATTGAGTTGTGAGCTTAGCTTAATCAGGGCACTTCCCAGTAACCTGCACACTTGGTGCATGCTCAGTTAGGTTAAAAAGATAAAAAAGCAATTGAGCTAGGATTAAAGAGAGACATGTCATGAAAAGGGCTCTCCACAAATGTGCTATTCATTGCTCAAAAGCTACAACAAAAAGCCCTCATTTAGTGCCATTTATATATACAAAAGAGCCAGCATTTCATTTCACCAAGAGATCAAGAAGAATACTAGATATATTTACTGGGTCCTGAAAAGTCTTGCTGGTGACGAATGAAATGGCTACCAAAGGCAATGGAGGAAGCTATATCTTTAAAATGAAAACACACAAACAGGAACCTTGGGTGAGGGAGACTATGTCATATTGGAATTCAATATAATGCAAACACAAGCAATAGAACATAAACACACCAGAGTTTTAGAGTTTAAAAGAGCTGATTTTAACAAACTCAGAGAGAGCTTGGGAAAGATTTCTTGGATGAAAATCCTAAAGGAGAAAACAACTCAAGAAGCTTGGGAAACACTGAAAAATATGATCATAAAAGCTCAGTCTAGCACAAAATCATTGAAGAAGAAAAACAAGAAGAACAAGAAGAAACCGGCATGGTTGCACAAAGATCTCTCTATCCCAAGTGTGCTTTTCCAGGATGTGATTGGATTTTCTTGTTTTTTTCTTTTGAAGATGTTTCACTTCTCATCCAAGAAGCTTCTTCATCTCTGACACGATAGTGGGGAATGGATGGATTTATATTCATTGCAGACAGCTGGACATTTGCATCTTTTTGGAGGGTCATTGAAGCACTTGGAGTTTATCTGTATCCTCAGGGCCATCTAAGTAGTGCTTCTGGTTCCTGTAGTCTGCAATTTCTCCTCTGGAAATCCATTCCTACTCCCACACCATTCAAAGGGTGTTCATTCCAAAAAAGCACATTTGTCAACCTTGACCTGGATGGCTGAAACTCTCTACAGGCTTTTAGGTATATAATTTGGGACGAACACCCAAGGATCTTGGAGTCCTAGTGGGCAATCAATTAAACATGAGTCCACAGTGTGCGGCAGCAGCCAAAAAAAGTCAATGCAATCCTAAATTGCATTAACAGAGGGATTGAATCAAGATCACATAAGGTACTAATACCACTCTATAAAGCCTTAGTAAGGGCACACCTACTGCATCCAGTTTTGGTCACCACACTATAAAAAAAGATGTTGAGACTCTAGAAATAGTGCAGAGAAGAGCAAAAAAGGTGACTAGGGGGCTGGAGACTAAAACATATGAAGAACAGTTGCAAGAACTGGGCACAGCTAGTCTAGTGAAGAGAAGGATAAGGGAGACATGATAGCAGTTTCCAATATCTGAGGGGCTGCAACAGAGAGGAATGGGTCAACGTATTTTTGCAAAGCACCCAAGACAAGAAACAATGGATGGAAACTAAACAAAGAGAGATTCAACCTAGAAACAAGGAGAGATTTTCTGACAATGAGAACAATCAACCAAAGGACAGCTTGCCTTCAGAAGTTGTAGGTGGTTCAGCACTGGAAGTTTTCAAGAAGAGACTAGATAGCCACTTGTCAGAAATAGCATAGGGTCTCCTGCTTGAGTAGGGGGTTGGACTAGATGGCCTACCAACCTTGTTATTCTGTATACAACTGCATGTGTTCACACACCCACACAACAACCTGGAAGAGTAAGAGTTATTTACTCTCATTAAGTTTTCTGTATCAATAACTGAAAGGATAAGTGGAAATAAATGTCTGGAACATGTGAATCAGATACCATGTTCAAAGCAGTCGTAATATATTTAATTTCTTCAGGCAAGACATAAAGAGATATCCTGGAGAGTTATGCAAGTTAATTTCAATCAAAAAGGAAGCACTGAAGCACACTCTAAATCTTCCCATTCAGACTACTTGACTGCCTGGAGTTACCATGCGGGAGCCTGGGCATAGTGTTTTTGTGATTACAATCAATTTTTTAAGGATCCTTGGGTTGGCACAGGGCTATGAGCACTTTAAAAATGATTCAAAAGAGGTGCTTCATATCTTGAATGAGTACAGCACCTCTCTGATATGCATTAAAGCAGCCTGACTTTTTTCAGGGTTCTGCGTGATCCTGCAAAGAGATGCCATTCCTTAAGGGCTGTAGTATCTTAAAGGATTCCATTTCTTAAAGCAGAAGTGTTTTTTTCTCAGACTCATGTGGGAGTCTGGAAAATGTTAAGTCTCCTTTAATAATCGGCAGGCACTGGAGTGAATTTTCTCACTTCATTCAACTGGTTATTTATCAGACAGCAAGAGTAACCTTTTCTGGGCTTAATTTACTTTCTTGGGTTCCAATTTCTTGAATGTGGATGGCCATAATCCTTATTTTTCCTCTGTTTTATACTTCTCTGCTAGGTCCTGCCAAAATACCTGGCAATTCATCTCAGTTATCCATCTGGAATACAGGCTGAAGCTGACCAACTCAGAAGGCACCTTTGGGACAACCTGGTAATTGTTTTTATGTTAGTAAAGAAATACCTTCTTTTAAATCCACTGAAATACATTTAATCTTTTGACAAGCGCATAATGAATGCCAGGCCAACAGGATTAAGCATTAACCCACGGACCTAAACTTGCCAATATCCCTGGGATATTGGAAGGCTGCTTTCTAATAATGAAAGATTACTAGAAAGATTCCAAAGAATCTTCATTTAGCAAGTGAAAATTTGAAACAGGTAGGAGAGGGGGAGGGGGTTCAAACGCATCATCAGTCCCCGTGTGATCCAAGTCCAGCCCACCTTGAATTCCTTTCTATTTTTAACTCCCTTGCCTGTTAGTAGTTCAGATTCTAGAGGAGAACAGAAGCTTACAATAAATCTTTATGCACATTTGAACTGCCTGGATCTCCTGATTTCACTGGTGCTTGACAAACAATAGAAATTGACTTCTTACTATGTTGACAGTTGTGGGGCACAATCCTCAGAGAAGTCTTTAAGTCAAAGAAACTTAAATTCTATATCTACTGAAACTGAATACCGCATTCTACCCTAATGCTTACTATCTGATTTTATGGTACGATCATGGAGACAGGATGAGCAAAATAAATAAAAAATGCTGATATATCTTTTCTTCTCCACTTGTTTCTGATTCCTCTCCATTATACTACCTGAAGGCTACCAACTTTAAAAACTGACTTTTGAAAGATAAAAGCTAAGAATTCCCTGAATAACGCCTATGCTTATGACAGGCACAGCAGTATTTAATTTGCTAAGGCATATGAATGTCTCATATATACATAATCTCTAAAAAATGTCATTAGAAATTGGTTCTAGAGACAAAATTATATTCAGGAATGGTTTCTGTTCAAGGATTAAAAAATATTCCGAGAAAGCATAGCTCATGTCTGACATTTGATAACATCAGCAAAAGAGAGTTAAAAGTGCCACAATAATTAAGTCATCAAACCCCTAACATATTTCTGATGGAATATAGTTGTAAAGAGCACTGAGGTACAAAGATGCTGGAAGAATTATTTATTCACATTCATCTGTTTACCAATTGAGAAAAATGTATGAAAGATGGATGTTTACAACCTGAGGTTATATGTAAAATCATATAATCTTACATGTTGTCAAGAAATTATTAATTACATATTCGGTAAACACTTAGATTAAAAAGGGTGCCCATGATGAAAAATGATTCCTGCTATTTCCAATTCATGCCTGCTTATTTTTACAAGCCTTCATGTCAGGTGCAAACAACCAGATCCACATGTGAAGAGTTCAGTTAGCTGTCTTATTGATGAAGCTTATACATCCTACATGTTATATATAGCAATCTTTTTGGTGTGATGGTTTGTACCTCGGTAAGATTAGATAAGGTTCAACAGACTTTAAGAGGAGGGTCAGACTTCACTGTTTTGTGCCCACGTAGGTATTCCAGACTAATTCCCCATTTGACTCCTTTCTCTGGCTTGCCCAGTCTTTCTCCAACATTTAATATACAAATATATTCATGATTAAATGTATCTAGTATATTGTAATTAAGCCAGGTGAAACTTTGATGGTGTACTTAAAAATCTAGATGTAATGCTAACGGCTCAATTAAAATTGTTACATTAAGAGGTTTTTTTAAACAAATATATAGAACATAGGTCACAACTTAAATATATTTCTGTTCTTGTTCCATGAAATGGCAGATAAGGATCAAAGTAGATAAAAATGACACCTTTTCACATTTGTCTCATATCAGTAACCAGAACACCTGCTCCCTACCTGTAATGTACAATATAGCTCTCTTATTCAACTTGCCACTCTCCCAATATTTTGGATTACTACTCCCATTCTAGACCCAGTATGAACATACCCAGATGGGTATGATCATGTTGGCCCTAGATTATAGGTTGTCAGTTACAGAGTGCCAAATTGGAGAAGACTGTAAAATAATTATAAATCAACCAATATATAACCAATCAATATTGCATTCAAATGATTCACTTTCATTGAACATAAACATATAAAAAATTATATCGGCATGGAACAAACACAATACAGCAATGAGATACAGTATTTTTGTCACTATTGATTCAATCCAGCATGTGCTTTAGCCTGGATTCTTTAAAATGTACTGTATTTTGACCCTTGAATTGTTTATACTCTAGCCTTCCTCCTTGTCCTTTCTATAAACTCTTTCATAAGTCACAATCAATTTCCTTTAGTCAAGAGAGGGAATCAAGTATTCATACCTTTAACTATTTCCATATTCTAGAGATAGTGTTCTATTTATAGTTTGTTTAGGTCCAGTACATCTATAAGCAATATGGTAGAACTATAGCATCTGTCTATATTGTTTTCCTAATATAAATTCCCAGAAAATAATTGGTCTCCTTATGAAAATATGTTTTTCAAGGAATGAGTAACAACTTCTTGCATTTATGTCTTCTATTTGGAAAACAATATCGATGGGAAAGGATAAAGTGTATTCCCAATATTAGTACCAATCTGAGCCTGCCTATTCTACCCAAAAATGAATCTAATGAAAATCCCTAAAGAGAAGGTACGCTATGTTACAAGTTACAAGTGTTAGAATTCAGAAGAACTTGTGTAAATTTAAAATGCTTTGGTGCAAAACAGCAAAGATAGTCATGACTCAATGCCTTTCGTCTGCAATATACAGAGGAATATGAGTTTCCTTTCTGAGCAAGGCTAACAGAGTTGCCATAAAGTGGTTACAGTGGGTAGGGCAGAGAATCAAACAGTAGTACTGTGGATTTATTTAGCCAGGAGACTATAGTATTAATACAGACTGGTTGTTTTGCTGCTTAAGACTGCTAATCTGTTTGGTTCACGCTCACATGCTATCCAGAAGTGCACCACAGGAGGTGAACTAGCTCCATGCCCAGAAGGTCTAAGGGCATTCTGCATCATCATCCATTTTTTTCCCCTCCACTGATATCACTTTGAGTTTGGATGTTGCATTTGGGCAAGTCTGGAACCAGTTGGGTTCATACTGCTGCACAAGGTGCTGTTATCTTTTCTCACCAAAGTGGTACCTATTTATCTACTTGCATGTAGCATACTTTCAAAATGCTAGATTGGCAGCAGCCAAAGCAAGTGATGGGAGCTCACCCCATCATGGGGTACTAGGACTCAAACTGCTGGAGCACAGATCTTCTCTAGCATCATTAAGCTACTGAGACACTGTGCCTCTGGTAGCATGAACAAAATGAATAACATAGAAATATTGCATGCTAAATACAAATTGTAAACTGTGGTACCATTCTCATGTGAAAGAAAAAGAGTTAGCAGCAGAAATAGATTATACATCTACGCTTACAGCCAAGGTAATACCTAGCTCAGTAATAACAAGGCCTTATTATAAAAACCTTACTAACTGATAGCTTAACTGCTGAGATTAGGGGCCTACAATTACAAGGAACTATTACTGAAACTGACTTTCTCTTTCAACATTAGAAGCAGGCCCAGAATTTTAGTATCTCTGTCTTTTTTCCAGCATTTTTGAGGGTAGTGGGCACATGCTGAAAACAGCTGCCCCTCACTAACTGTCAAGTGAGCCTCTGATAAAATCCTCTCTTTTATTCTTGGAAAGAAAGAAACAAGCCTGCTTAAAGTTCTTCAGAATAAAGAAGTATGACACATTGGAGCTTATTTATTAAGTGAAAGAAAACAAAAAATAAAAATAAACAAACTGTAAATTCTTGAATTTAGCAGATCCTTCTTATATAATGGTCCTCTAAATGTATCCTCAATATCTCAGATCTTCTAAATAAAATGGTTGACATATTGCTTAAAAAAAACACCTTTTCTAAGAAAACCATTTGCTAGCCTACTGGAAATTTGCATACTGTACCAGAAATAAAAGAGACTAACTGAAAGTTGTAATTGTTATGCTCATCAATACCTCTTACTCAGTACTACTGCTCCTCAAGGGTGAGAAAGGCCCTTGCTCATGCTGGAAAGTAAATTAAAAGAATTGGTATAAGGGCTGATGCTGGCAGGACAGGTACTGGGTATTCCCAGCCTTAATAGATTCATTGCGTCCACAAACTTCAGTTGACTTCCATTGCTATCAAGAGACTGGCCAACTACCTTTACTGAGAAAGATGGGAGAAAGAAGTTTAGGATGTAAATTTTAGGAGACAGGGGAGTTCTGACTTGATTGTACAACAATGAGTAATCAACTGTAGTTTTTTTAACTGTCATTCTTGTCTACAACAAAGCTTTAAATCTTGCTAAATCATGTCGAAGAGTCTTCTGCCAAGTCAAGCCACAGGCAGAATAAGAGGGTTAAGTCCCTGGATGACTATGATTTATTACAAAGCACTGCCATGACATTTGACAATTACAGAGAAATAAGCATTCTGTGACGAATAAAGAATTGAAATGCAGCTAGAAAGTGGAAAAATGTCATAATTTTTGAAAAGGACGCACCTTGGCAAATGCTTATATTTTCATTTACAATCTAGATGTTTAAAAAGGCTTTCTCCTTCATCACTAATTCACTATGTCGTATATAAATCAATCAAGTCAAATGTACTCAAATTTATCACAGTCAGATGATATTAATGGATGGAAGCAGAAATAAATCAGTCAAGAACTGTGACAGATGCTATATCTTCAAATAGCATACAAAACATTATTGTGCACAACTGAAAATTTATACAAGCAGATCCAGAGAAACTTGCTACTGATTTATGGAAACTGGTGACATGGTGGTTAGAATGCAGTACTGCAGGCTAGCTCACTGCTCACTCCAGGAATTCAATTCTGAACCACTCAAGGTTGACTCAACCCTCCATCCTTCCGAGGTCAGTAAAAGAGGAGCCAAATTTTGGGGGGCAATATGCTGAGTCTCTAAACCGCTTAAATCAGTTGTAAAGCTCTGTTGTTGTTAGTTGCAAAGTTGTGTCTGACCCATCATGACCTCATGGGCAAGGTTCCTCTAGGCCTTCCTGTCCTCCACCATCCCCTGGGGTCGATTTAAGCTTGCACCAACTGCTTCAGTGACTCCATCCAGCCACCTCATTCTCTGCCGTTTCATTTTTCTTTTGCCCTCAATCTTTCCCAGCATTAGGCTCTTCCCCACGGAGTCCTTCCTTTTCATTTAGTGGCTGAAGTATTTGGGTTTCATTTTCAGGATCTGGCCTTCTAAAGTCAGGGTTGATCTCCTCTAGGACTGACCAGTTTGATCACCTTGCAGTCCAAGGGACTCATAGGAGTCTTCTCCAGCACTATAGTTCAAAAGCCTCAATTTTTTGGTGCTCAGCCTTTCTTATGGTCCAACTTTCACAGCCATACATTGCAACTGGGAAAACCATCGTCTTGACTATACGCACTTTTGTTGGCAGGGTGATGTCTCTGCTTTTTAGTATGCTGTCTGTATTTGTCATAGTGTAAAGCTCTATGGGGCAGTATATAAGTCTAAGTGCTATTGCTATTTCATAGTTGGAATATTGATCGGTGATAAAGAAAAAATTACAGTTTTCCAAATCCATAGAAGCAAAATTAAGCTTTAAAACTCCTATGAAATATTTTTTTAAAGAATAATCTTTATTAAAAATTTTAAAAACATACCAGCTAACACTCAATGAAACACTATAATACATAATAAAAACCAATTAAAAAAACAAAGAAATGACAAACCGGGAGGTTTACTCACACCCACTAAAAGAAAAAAAAAATTGCATCCCGAAACAGCACAGAGTTTAAATCCACAGTATGTAACTCATATTTCTTATTCTCTATCAAATTTATCTATATATACATATCTATCAATGCCCAAACAAAAAGAGAAAGAAAGAAGAAAAAAGAGATATTTTAATTTTGGCCAATTCTTTTTTTAAAAAAATTTCTATTTATATGCCGCCCTTCTCCGAAGATTCAGGGCGCCTTACAATACACTTATAACAATCTTCCCCCCTTATCCTTTAGTGATCTTTTACATCCAGGCATATCAGCAGTCCCAGCTCTTATTAAAAATTGATTCACTTTTACCTTTATGTATATAGGTCAGTCTGTCTGACTGCACAATTTAAAATCTTACTTATATTTATTTATTTATTTATTTATTTATTTAATTATATTTATATACCGCCCTGCTGGTCTGTTAGAATTTCTCTTCCTTTCCATTGCTGTGCATAAGACATTCTTGCTGCAGTTATAATATGTATGACTAGGTACCAGTCACTCTTGGTAACCTCTCCCGGATTTACTTCTAGCAAAAATGATCCTGGATCCAATTGAAATTTTGTCCCAGTAATTTCAAAGAGCCAAATTCTTATTTTCTCCCAAAAATGCCTAACACATGGGCAATGTCCACCATTGGTGGAAGAAGGTGCCTCTGGCCAAGCCACATTTCCAACACCTATCAGATATGCCGGAGAATATTTTAGATATCCTTGCTGGTAGCAAGTACCATCTGTAGACCATCTTATATATATTTTCTTTGAAGGACATTGCCAGTGTTAGTCCAAATTTGTTGCCACTTGTCCAATTCCACAGTCCATTCAATATTTCTCCCCCAGGCAATCATGGAGTCCTTAATAATGTCCTCCGCCATCATTGATGACAGCAGGAGATTGTAGACCTTCGCGATAAATTTAACATCCCCACCTAACAGGATTTTATCTAACGCCTGTGCGGTCATGTCGATATCATACTCCTGTTTATCCTTTTTAGATCTTGCATGCATTTGAGTGTATGCCCGCCAATCTATCTCGACTCCACTGGCCTGGAGATCGCTTCTTGGTTTAATATTCCCCATAGCATCCAGTAAATCTTTGTATGTCAATTTCTTTTCAGGGTTATATAAGGTGGGATAAGTTACGACTTCAGGCGGTGAGAACCAACTTGGGATTTTTATGTAACTCTGGCCTTTAACCTTCTCCCATGTCCTTATGAAAGTCCCTCTGATATAGTGGTTGGTGAAGTGTTTATATCTTTTTTGGCCAGAGATAGGAGTGCCATCCCTGGTGAAGGTCATACCCCTCAATTGCCAAAATCCTCTGTCTCATGAGAGTCATCTAATCCTTAACCCAAACCAGAGATGAGGCTTGGTCATAAAGCTCCCAGCAAGAAAGACCCAAGCCTCCCCTTGTTTTGTGCTCCTGCAACATCTTTCTTTTTATCCGTGGTTTTTGGTCCTTCCAAATAAACTTGCCAACTATTTGTTCTAATGTTTTAAAAAACTCTTCCCTAATTTCATAGGAGCAAAACTCCTATAGTAAATATTGAAAATATTTATTATATTGAATTAGCAAGTACTTGTGAAATTTAAAGTGAAAGTGGATGTCTCTGAACCTCTTCTCCCCTCTCCCCTCCCCCCAGTATGGTATGTTATCTGGGCCTCTCTCTGAGAAAGCTTTCTGCCACTGCTACAGCTGCGGATGCCATCAGAGATAATATTAAAACTTTATAATGACTATTAATGGGATCAATTTGTGTAGTGCCAATAAGTAGTAGGCCTTAGGACTGGCGATTCTTATTAAGGAATATGGCAAGTGGGCGGGGCTACTTTGCTCATGTTAGCTTGTAGTCTTTATTAGAAATTTGATTGGCCATTTGGGAACAAAATCTGGACTAAATTCATCTTTGGTCTGATCCAATTTGTCTTATACTCTTACATGACATACACTTTGGATTTATTTTTCTCCATTAATGGACTTCAATGTAAAAATGGTTCATAGGTCAAGCTTGCCAGGTGGTGTAGGATCATGCTTTCCATGAGCACAGTGGAGGCGTGCCTTCCATCTCTAGTTATCCTACCACAGACAATCAATCTGGAAGCAAGATAGAGAATATTTGAATTTGCTATTCCTATGAGCTCCAGACAGCCTGACCAATAATAAAAAATGGTGGCATTATAATTGGTTAATATTATAATTATAACTAATAATAATAGAGGTGTATGCGGCCAGGGAGGGCACCTGCAGCTGGCTCCATGCAGTTACATCTGCTTCTTTGCGGGAGGGTGACTTCCC
>JANHFR010451352.1:0-18661 GCA_032468015.1 Mimophis mahfalensis | reverse complement strand
CTTCCATCCTTTCGAGGTAGGTAAACTGAGGACCCAGATTGTTGGGGGCATTAAGCTGACTTTGTAAAACACCGCTTGGGCAGGAGGGCAACTGCCCTAATAAGCAGGTATATACAAGGAATGAGGGCTAATGTTTCAAGAGGTTGTAAGCTGCCCTGAGTCTCCGGAGAAGGGCAGCCTATAAATGGATTTTTTTAAAAAAAACAAACATTGTTGTCAATTTTGTTGTGCTGCAGCCTGATTCTGCAGTCACTGAAATTCATCTTTTCTCAGTCATCTACGCTCCATATCCCACAATGACAAAGTGAAAATAGAATTTTAGAAATGTCTGTCAATTTATTAAAAAGAAACAGAAACAGAAACATCAGATGGCCATAAGTATTCAGAACCTTCACTCAGTACTTTGTTGAAGCACCTTTGGCAGTACCTTTGGCAGCAAATCCTTTTCGATATGATGCGACAAACTTTGCACACCTGGATTGGGAAACTTTCTTCCATTCTTCCTTGCAAATACTCTCAAGCTCAATCAGGTTGTGTCACTGCGCTGGTGTTTGGTTTTTTGTTTGTTTGTTTGTTTGTTTGCCAGTTAAGCTGAAACATTATAGTGCATTCTGCCTGCCTGTAGCTATTATCTTATCTCATAACCATGGTGATTGCCACGTGATGCAGCCATGTTTTGGTTTCGTATCTGTTTTTGTACTCTGTGCGCATGTCTAAAAACAAGTTCTGTTCTGTTTCCTCTTTCTACATTCTCTTCTTTCTGTGATACTGGTCTGGTGAGGATCAGAAATATGCAGGCAGTCAGATTTTTCATTTTATTTCTGAATAAACATGTTTTAGAGCTTACCTCGGGTATGTTTTAATTATGTGCATGCACGGAGATTTCCCAAATGTTCCATCGACCTCTACACCTCTAGGCCTCTAGAAGTAAGTGATGATTAGAAGAATCCTCTCCCACAATTTATGGGGGGTGGGGGTGCAGGGCAATCTCGGACATTTTAATTTATGCCCTGTCAGGTTGGATGGTGACCTCTGGTGGACAGCCATTTTTAGGTCCCTCTAGAGATGTTCAATAGGGTTCAAGTCAGGGATCTGGCTGGGCCACTCTAGGACATTCACAGAGTTGTCCCTAAGCCACTCCTGTGTTGTCTTGGCTGTGTGCTTAGGATCGTTGTCATGTTGGAAAGTAAACCTTCGGCCCAGGCTGAGGTCCTGAGTTCTGTGGAACAAGTTTCATTGAGGATATCCTTGTACTTTGCCCCAGTCAACTTGCCTTCAACCCTGACCATCCTCCCAGTCCCTGCTGCTGGAAAACCCACCCACAGCATGGTGCTGCCATGGGCCATGCTTCACTCTTGGGATGATATTGGGCAGGTGATAAATGGTCCCTGGTTTCCTCAATTTAGAATTGGGGCCAATTGGTTTCATCAGACCAGAGAATATTGTTCCTCACAGTCTGAAGTCCTTCAGGTGCTTTTTTGCAAACCCCAAGTTTTGCACTAAGGAAAAGTTTCTGTCTAGCCACCCTGCCATAAAGCCTAGATTGGCGGAAGTTTGTCCTTCTGGAACTTTGTCCCATCTCCACACAGGATCTCTGGAGCTTAGTCATAGTGACAAAAGTGAAGGGGGTCCAAATACATCCTGAATGCATTGTTCACTATACACTGATGTTAAAATATTTTGCAGGGCAGGTTTACTCTGAATTAAGGAATCTTGCAATTTAATCAAGGCGATGGATCATAGATTGGAGATGTAGACAGGAGACCACAGCAGCAAAGGTTGAGAAGACAACTTTATTTACAACCTATCTACATGAGGTAGTCAGGCATACATAAACGAAACAGAAAGTAAAAGCTAGGGCTGTGAGCCCAACAGAGAATAGCTCCCTACATCTAATACAACACCACCAGGTGGCTTGGAGCTCAAGCCTCTGATATTTATACCTTCTCATGGTAATGATGATTGACACATCACCTGGGTCTTCCAGGACAGTTGAAATCTGCCCAGCACCAGACCATCTGCCTCCAACCTGTTAGTGTGTGTGTGAGAGACCAAGACCCTGTCGGCCATCTTAAGTACACTTTTACAATGAAAACATTTTTTAATAAAGTGTGAAGTGAAATAAATTCAACAAATGAACACATTATTCCTGCAAATCTAATCATAACGTCTAAGCTGTCTTTGATGTGTGCAGCCACGTATTTTACAAAAATGCATCCATGTTTCCTAGATGCTGAAAACTGCCCTCCCATATATATATATATATATATTTAAAAAGCTGCTGGAAGAAAATAATATATTTGAAAACACATTTGCCTGTAATCTTCCTTTCCTCAGCCCTTCCACTTGTAATGCTTTTAAAGCTTCACATCCATCTTCATTCCCTTTGTCTAGACATTCTTTAATTGTGTTTTCAAACTGTCTAAGAAACTGTGCTTCATATATGACGGATGGAGAAAAATATCTTTATCTTCTCTACGTTTTGCTGTGCTATTTTCACAGGCCCGACTTTTGAGGGATCATAAATACGAAATGCTCTAAACCATAACTGTATTATGAGGCTTGTAGAGGGAGCTGCTTAGCTGCATAGCTCAGACATATACTGAGCTATTTCACTGAGATGACTTACATGGTACAACCAATCCCCAGGCTGCTTGAGAAGCTTTAACAGCTGAACTACTGAAGAAGATAAAGGGGGTATTAGGAGGTCTTTTATTTCCTTGTTATGCTAGAAATCAAGACCATGTTAAAAACACCAATAAAGCACTAAGTTGAAATTCAATGCAGATTTGCACAACTACAGTATTTATTTATTTATTTATTTATTTATTTATTTATTTATTTATTTATTTATTTATTTATCTATCTATCGAATTTATATGCCGCCCATCTCCCGCAGGACTTGGGGCAGCTTACAACATATTAAAAACACCAAATACAAATATTAAAAGTAAATTAAACAATTTAAATTCAATTAATCTTTAAAACTAAGACGAATAGTTCAAACCCCTTAAAAAACAATATCCCTCAGGCAAGGCCAGAGTGCTTGAAAAGCCAGGTCTTTAGGGTGCAGTGGAAGGTCTTCAGGTCCGGGATCGTCCAAAACTCCGGGGAGAGCTTGTTCCATAGGGTGGAACGTTCCATAGAGTGAATGTCAAGGCTTACTCAAATAAGTTTGCATGGAATGCAAATTTCAAGCTAATTCATATTAATGATTATAAAATATTGGAAAAAGATGTCCAGGTTTAATTATTTTTGAAGATTTTTATAGATTAAGAGAAATCCATGCTGTCATTTTATCCCGGTGCAAACATAGCCCACAAAATGTTTCACAAATATGTTTGAATGCCTTTGCTGTATCTTGGTATTGTACAGATTAGACAGGCTCAAGATGCCTTAAGTTGACATAATGTGAATTGTTGTTTTCCTTAATATCCCAAATCAAGATAGTATGTACAGAAATTGTACTCATAGTAATATGAATCAAGGAAGTGCTGTAAAATAATGCATTTTGTGCTGGCAGTCTTGGGAATTCAATTTGTTCTGCCATATTCCTTTAGAACCATTTCCTTTGTAGTCTTGCCCTGGTCTATTTGCCTAACTTGAGCTTCTTTTGGTTGAAAAGAAGACAAGAACTCTGGCTCCTGCAACCATTTTTAGTAGGTTGGTCAACTGGTTGACCTAGGAAGTCAAGACCTAGGCCTTGAAACTAATTCAAGCATCCTAGTTTAATACCTTAGTTGAAAATACAACTTGAAAAAATTAAGCTTTTAAATTTCTGAAGTCTATTTAAGAAATTATTTCCCAGTAGTCACTACTTCCACAGATGCCCTGGTTTTTTGTTTCCTATTCTCATGTTAAGTATGGTATTAGGTAATTTATAGCTCCCACACTGTTCCCTACAGCTATATTCCTTTCTCAGTCTCCAGCTCCCCATTAGCACTTTCCATCACTTGCATTTTATAAAAAAAAAATTATGTACAACCACTAGATAGCTGCTGAGAGATACAACACTCCTCCAACTATTTGATGCCAGCCAGGATTGTTATATAGAACTGTCAGTTGGTTGATATATAGTTTGAAGATGATGATGATGATGATGATGATGATGATGATGATATTAAATTGATCAATTATGAAATGGGTAAGGAAAAAAAATAAAGATCATAACCAAAGTGCAAATGTGAACTGGAAATGACTTGGTTCAACTCAAATATCTGTTAAATCTGAGTGTATGTAGTGCACATTATTTTAGTTCTTAGTTTAATAATAAAATTGAATTGATTTATGTAAGTCAAATGTCATGAATTGACAGAAACGATGAAAAAAAAAGAGCATTGCTGAGCAGGGCCTACTTTTAACCTTTACATCAGAAATATTGATCTTAAAAAATTGTTATACATCAACTTATATGGATTGTTTTCCATTAGGACCTTTAATAACATAAAGGATATACTGGGTTTCTGAACGATTTAATTAAAAGCCAAGTCATACTGTGTTTTTTCAGATCTACAGTATATCACAGAAATGAGTATACCGCCTCACATTTTGTAAATATTTAAGTACATCTTTTCATGTGACAGCACTGAAGAAATAACACTACAATGTAAAGTAGTGAGGATACAGCTTGTATAACAGTGTAAATGTGCTGTTCCCTCAAAATAGCACAACACATAGCCATTAATGTCTAAACTGCTAGCAACAAAAGTGAGTACACAACTAAGTGATAATGTCCAAATGGGGCCCAAAATGTCAATATTTTGTGTGGCCACCATTATTTTCCAGGACTGCCTTAACCCTCTGGGGCATAGAGTTCACCAGAGCTTCATACGTTGCCACTGGAGTCCTCCTCCATGATGATGTCATGGAGCTGGTGGATGTTAGAGACCTTGTGCACCTCCACCTTCCATTTCAGGATGCCCCACAGATGTTCTGTAGGGTTTATGTCTGGAGACATGCTTGGCCAGTCCATCACCTTTACCCTCAGCTTCTTTAGCAAGGCAGTGGTCATGTTGGAGGTGTGTTTGGGGTCATGTTATCATGTTGGAATACTGCCCTGTGGCCCAATCTCTGAAGGGAGCTGATCATGCTCTGCTTCAATATGTCACAGTAGATGTTGGTATTCATGGTTCCCTCAATGAACTGTAGCTGCCCAGTGCCAGCAACACTCATGCACCCCTAAACCATGACATTCCCACCATGATGCTTGACTGTAGGCAAGATACACTTGTCTTTGTACTCCTTACCTGGTCGCTATCACACACGTCAGACACCATCTGAATCAAATAAGTTTATCTTGGGTTCATCGGACCACATGACATAGTTCCAGAAATCCATGTCCTTAGTTTGCTTGTCTGCAGTGAACAGTTTGCAAACCTTCTTGTCCATCATCTTTAGAAGAGACTTCCTTCTGGGATGACAGCCTGAAGACCAATTTGATGCAGTGTGTGGAGTATGGTCTGAACACTGACAGGCTGACCCCCCCACCCCTTCAACCTCTGCAGCAATGCTGGCAGTACCCATATGTCTATTTCCCAAACCCAACCTCTGGATGTGACGCTGAGCACAGGAACTCAACTTCTTTGGCTGACCATGGCGAGGCCTGTTCTGAGTGGAACTCATCCTGTTAGACCACTGTAGGGTCTTGGCCATCATGCTGCAACTCAGTTGCAAGTCTTGGCAATGTTTATGCTTAGGCCATCTTTATGAAAGCCAACAATTTGTTATTTTCAGATCCTCAGAGAGTTCATTTCCATGAGGTCCCATGTTGAACTTCCAGTGACCAGTATGAGAGAGTGAGAGCAATAACACCAAATTTAACACATCTGTTCCCCCTTCACACCTGAGACTAATGAGTCACATGACTCGTTAGGGAGGGAAAATGGCTACCATTTGGACATTATCACTTGGGGGTGTCCTCAATTTTGTTGCCAGCAGTTTAGACATTAATGGCCGCGTGTTGTGTTATTTTGAGGGGACAGCACATTTACACTGTTATACAAGTTATCACTATTTTACATTGTAGCCAAGTGTCATTTCTTCAGTGTTGACATGTCTACAAAGATTTAAAAAATAGCTTATGATAAAAAAAAGAATTTATAGATTGATTAACTATGGTTTCCCAGATCTTCACTGATCAAATTAACCTCCTGTTCTCAGTGTTCTTAATTGTGCTGTTACATTTTGTAAAATGAGAAAATGTACTTCGACTCCAATATAAATAGGCTTTAAACTATAAAAAAAGTCTACTGAAAAGAAGCTGATTGATTTCACTGATTAGTGCTATGTGCTATTGATAAAACAACTACCTGTAATTTAAAATAGTAAGATCAGCAAAAAAAAAATGCAGTATTTGTGCTCAGGGTGTCAATCACCAAATGTAAGATCTAATCAGCTTTCTAGAAGTAAATTGGAGTTTTATGGAATGAATTTTCTTTATAAAAGTGCAAGATCAGCTTCAATTAGAAACCATTCATATAATATGCATGAAGGTATGTTTTACTGCATATTTTGTATTATAATACATAATATATTTTGAATATTATCAAGTATTTCATATTGCTTCAATGTATATAATAAAAAACATTCAGAGTATAGGAGGAAGCATTAAAATTTTGTAAATTCATACTCATTTAATCAGGACATTAAATGTAAAATGAGATATGTTTCCAGGAGACAATGAAAAAAAATAACACTAATCATAAGGGGGAAAGTATTTTATACAGTAAAATTATTACTGTAGTTAAAATGGGTCATTACCAATTCATTAAATGAAATTCTTCAGAATGTGATGGTACCAGTCAAATACATTTGGATAGCCATAACAATCTAATAGATGTATAGTATAATTAGGACAGTGATATTTCACGTTAGTCTTTCTTGATTGTTTATGAGTCAACATGATAAACATAGTTTGGTACAAAATAGCTTATGCCTGTGATGGCAAACCTATGGCACTCGTGCCCAAAGTGGAATGTGGAGCCATGTTGGCTGGCACATGAGCTGTTGCCCAGCTCAGCTGCACTGTGCATGCATGTGTGACCCCCATGCTTCCCTGCCCATGTACACGTGACCCCTGCACATGCATGCACTATCCCCCTCTCCCCCCAAGCATGAATATGCAATCCCCAGAGCCGAAAAACAGCTAAGCGGCACTTCCATGCCAATCAGCTGAGTTTCAAACACCGAACTTGTAGCTAAATTTAGGGTCACTCATGCATGCATGGGGTGCACATTGCATTATGAATACAGGCGTGCAAGAGCATGTGCAAGAGTGGCATGGGACCAGAAAAAGGTTCACCATCATTGGCTTATGCAGTTCCTTGAGCCCATCTATATGACCAAGTGGTCTATCAACAATCATGCCATTTCATTAGTTCCAATATAAAGAGAAGCTTGTCAAGACCTTTAAAGTCTGTTAGACAAATTTTAAGAATATGATTTTGAGATTATTTATAATTTATCTAATTAACATAATGCCATCTAGTATATCATTTGTCTCAGAAAGAACATAGTTGACATACAAACCAAACTCATAAAAGTTATCAGAGTCCCCATCAATTGTATGGACGCACTCCTAAAGTCATTAGCTTGTAATGGTTTGTTCAACAAGAGTACAGTTCCCACATTGATAAGTGAAGTGCTTTTACCTGGAAATGAACAGATTAACTTGCAGGCATATTGGAATTCAGAGTCAGCCCGTTCTCATTAGGCATCATTTTCTGCAAGCACGGGGTCAAGAGGTGATGTAGAAATCACATCATGACAATTCCCAAAAGATTCATACAAACGTTTGATGTTTTGGAAACCAAATGGTACTCGGTGGCAATCTTCATTACGACTGCCAACATTTTGGGATGAAAATGCATCTAGGATCTCCAGTTTAACATTTGTGGGGGGAGAGAATTGATAAAGCCAGTGTACCCCATGAAACCAGTCCATTGAAAGTCATGCTTGAGATCATGACAAGCTGGTCATAGCAGTCAACCCTTTAGTGAGATCTTGGTTCACTTTATGCTTTGGAGAAAATATATTTTTTAATTTTCTTATTGATTTTAATTGTTATTATCAGACCAGAATAGTGCATTAAAAAAACTCCAATATGATGAAGTCCACATGTTACATATACATAGCCTGTATGTGTTACTGATTGTATTAGAAATATGTGTTTTTTCTAAATGCAATTTTGAAATGTACAGTTTCAGGATTAGTCTTGTCTTTTATTTCTATTTTATTACAATATTTTTCAGAATGATTTAATATACAATTAACCTTAAAAGAATTAACATTTAACTTCACTATTAAATCAGGCAGTCTATGGATGTACACCTATTTGTTTTATTACCGAAAAATCTTATTATTGGAAATAACTCCTGAATAGGAGACTAAGAAATGTGCCATTTTAAGAAGGCTGACTCTTTATACCAGACATAAATGAAAATTCTTCAACTCTGGCGTAGAAGAATATAAATATCACCAGAAGTGTTCTGGAGTCTGTGAAGTAGACAGACATTTTTGTTAGAGTTGTAGTTTGATGAAGGCAATGTCAGATGGCAGATTAATTTCTTCTTTCCACTAATATATTCAAGTAGTTTTTTGAATGCATAGGAGCATATAGCATTGGGATTTCATTTTCAAATTGAATAAGGTTAAAAACATTTTCTGCATAGAACTAATAAATTTATTTGCTTAGTTGATTTTTGAGATTTTGTACATTTGTCTATTTAAAGATCACAGCACCATAAATTATAGACCCCATTATTATATAACTCATAACCCATAATAATTTTAATACAGTAGCGTCACTAATCTTCTTTCATGGCCAAATCAATACATTATGAATCAAGTCCATAGGATTCTCAAAACCAACTGTCAATAATTTCTACATCCTTTGATTTTCATTTAATATGGTCCCAAAGGGCAATTATATATCCTTTTTTTTCTTCCCCTGAAGGTAGCAACAATGAGGATTTACTAAATCAATATTTTTAATAAGCCAAATTGAATAATTGAAACATCTCAGGACAATTTGTTATAGCTACTGAAAATAAATGAAAAGCAAGACTAAGAAAAATTACCTTTCCCCTCCGGATATATTCAGAGAAAAGGAAATTATTTTTCTACTGAATGATGATTTTTTTCCCTTTGGCTCAGCCCTGGAGATGTTTGGCCAATAAATGTTTATAATTATTTTATTTAATTATTTTATTAGAATTTATATACCGCCCTTCTCCCAGAGGGACTCAGGGCACTTAAAACACAACCAATACAAAAGTTAAAAAGTTATTAAATCAATCCAGCCCTAACAACAACAATAATCTTAAAACAACACACACACCCCTCAGTCCAGGCCGGCCAATGTAAATAGGTGTGTTTTCAATTCCTTACAGAAAGTGTGGAGGTCTGGGGCCATCCGCAACTCTACTGGAAGTTGGTTCCACAAGGCGGGCGCCCCAACTGAGAATGCTCTCCCCCTAGGAGCCACCCACTGGCACTCCGTGACCGGCGGGACCTGGAGGAGACCCTCCCTATGGGAGCGAACTGGACGGTGGGAAGATGATGCTGGCAGCAGGTGTCCCCTTAGATATTCCGGTCCCAAGCCATTCAATTATAATGATGAAAGGTGATATAGCTTAGATCACAAAACTATAATTGCTACGTTTTGTCATCCAATATCTAGTAAGTCAGGAAGCTAACCTGAAAGCCACTTAAGTCTACTGGTAGTAGTTAAGACTAGAAACCAGGAGGCTGTGAGACTCAAGACCAGCCTTAGCCATGAAAGGCAACTGGGTGACTTTATGCTAGTCACTGTTTATCAGTCCAGCCATCTCACAGAGTTGTTGTTCTGGGGAAAATAGGAAAACGAAAATGCTGGGTATGTATCTTGAAGTATCTCTATATCTGTGTCTCTGTGTGTGTTAGACAAAAAAACCCAGTACAGATGCGTAGACAAGTATGTTGCCTATTCATTAATGACCTCATACAGAAACTTTACAAAGAGAGCAATAGCATTTGATTTATATAATGTTTATCAGGGCTTTCAATCCTCTAAGTGGTTTACAGAGTCAGCCTATTGCCCCCAACAATCTGGGTCCTCATTTTACCCACTTCAGAAGGATGGAAGGCTGAGTCAACCTTGAGCCTGGTGAGATTTGAACTGCCTCATTGCAGGCAGCTAGCAGCTGAGTACTGTATGCAGCTGCACCACCATGGCTCTTGAGAAAAGAAGGAAGGCATGAGACTATCCTAGAAGCGTGCCCAGCTGAATTTTTCAGTCCTTCCCACACTCATATCTGCCATTTTGGTGGGAAATAGAACATGTCCATTGGTGGGGTTCATTTTTTTTTTACTACTGGTTGTGTGGGCGTGGCTATGCTATCAACCAATCAGAGGTGGTATTTGCCAGTGTCAGCCAATCAGAGGTGGTATTTGCTGGTTCTTCATACCTGTCAGGACTGGCCGAATACCACTCTGAACATGTCTTTTCATTATATGCTGTCCAGAATCACATTCTATGACATGGGCATCTGTTTAAATATTTAGGGAAAAAAACACAAAAACCAAACATTCTTCTAACTGACTGCTCCTATACTTTTGTTATTCATATTTGTAAATCAAATTAAAAATATTTTATTTATTTATTTTTTGTTCATATTTATATGCTGCCCAACTCCTGAGGGACTTTTATCCTGATTATTATTCTGAAAGAAAGGATATGAATAATTGATATGAAAAAAAGGATGTATCTCAAAAGGCAATCCCTTTGAATCATAAGGTTCGGTCAAATGATGAAGTTTGGAGCTGTTGGTATTCTCTGGACTTGGTTATATACTTAGAGATGTTTCATTACCCAACTAGGTAACACCATCATGATACATTTTTCGTGAAACATCTGCAAGCAGATGACCAAGCTCAGAGTGTATAAAGACTCCACAATACAACTCTGAGCTACATATACTTTCTTCTATTGGAATAGTTAAAGCTTAGAATGCTTCTATCTGTATCTATAAAAGAGAAGTGTTCGGTGTCGGTGTTTGTGGGTATGTCCCAAATAGGCTGTTTTACCTGTGCACCCAAATGGCTCAAACTTCACAGGCACCTACTTTGAACTCTGGAGACAAGCACTGGGGGAGGGGGGTGTCAGGAATGCAGTTGACCAGTCTTTGTCCCCCCAAAAAGGTGCCAAAGTGGACACCCCCACGGACATTGCACTGGCAAGCTGTACTGAGCATGTGCAAGAGGGTTACCAGGCAAGGCATGCAAATCAGAGGCTCTCCGGCCAATAAAGGCAAGGCATGCAAATCACTCAAAGAATCCTGGGAATTGTAGCTGCATTGTCATAAATACCTGATAGCAGTGGTGGGATTCAAATTTTTTTACTACCGGTTCTGTGGGTGTGGCTTAGTGGGTATGGCTATGCTGTCAGCCAATCAGAGATGGTATTTGCCAGTGTTGGCCAATCAGAGATAGTTGTCTGAACTGGTCAAAATTATCACTACCGGTTCTCCAGAACCTGTCAGAACTGGCTGAATACCACCTCTGCCTGATAGGCTAGTTCTAAATAACAGAAGCCACCATGCCTTTTCCTCCATTCCATTTCCAAGATATTCTGACTCTTCCTGTATGCTCTTTCAGCAAACTAAGTTCAGTCCTTATCTAAAGTAGCAGTTTGCTCATTGCATATGCGTATGTCTGCATGTGTATGAGTTGACACTACCAAGAGAATTTAATATATTTTGACTATATATTTTGTCTAGTTTGGGAAACTGCTTACTCTCTTTAAAAAAAGTTGTTTTATACATATTTCATCTCTGTATGTCTTTGGCACTTACCATATTACAATTATAAGGAGGTAGAAATAGCACCTAGACTTATGCACCATTTCGTAGTGCTTCATAAATCACTCTAAGTGGTTTACAGAGTCAGCATATTGCCCCCAACAATTTGGGTCCTCATTTTACCAAGCTCAGAAGGATGGAAAGCTGAGTCAGCCTTGAATCAGTCAGGACTGAACTGGCAGTGAACAGTGTCAGCCTGCAATACTGCATTCCAACCACTGTGCCACCATGGCGCTTACCTAACATGATTTTTCCCATAAAACTTATTTTTGTCTGTTGAACATTCCAAGAAGTTCATTAGTTAACTTTCATGTGGTTTATACCCCAACCTTCAAACTTTTTGAAAAATTCATTAAAATTTGGTTAGGATTTGCAACTATTGAGCATCTATTAAAATAAAGAGATACTCTATTTATTATTATTTTTACTAGATGACCCTCCATAGCAGCTTCCCAGTTTGCATAATGCCTGAATACATTGGAATCTGAAGCTGCAGAATACCGTAAAACTGTGTAGGATGGAGGGAATTAGCTCTTCCTTAATAATTATCACTCAACTAATTCCCTTCATGCTGAAATTTAATCATTGTGCCCTTTAAGTATCCTTTTTCAGTCAAAGCCAGGGGAAAGAAACATAAACTGATGAAAAAATATTTTTATAACATTAATACATGTGCAAAACACAACTAGAATGATACCAGAAAATTAATTATATTTTAAAAGTATGCATATTGGCATCACTATCTTTGTACAAAGAAATATGTTAGGTTCTTAAAAATAGCATTGATTCTCATATAACAATTAACAAAACATTTTAAAAAACATTTAAGTATAATGCTTGTTTCTTTTGCCTAACTCCAAAAAAGTCGTCCAATCCCCAATCTCAAAAATTCTGTGTTTTTTTTATATTGACAAAAATGAAAAGTCAAAGTGGAATGAAACTACTTTCTTACTAATCAATTACAATAATTTGAAATGTTTTGAGTTTGAAACATTTATAATAGACTTGATTATTTATTGATCTGTTGCATTACAAAGATCACAATGTTTACAATATGTTTTTATTATTGTTTTTCGTAGTGCTCTTATAAATGCTATACATATTTTTTTTTCCTTCTTAATTTTTAATGCCTGCTATTCCTTCCTTGTCTTTGCACTCCAACTTTCCACCACTTCTAGGATTTACAGGTAGTTCTCAGCTTAAAACATTTCTGTCAACTGTCTAGTTGACGAATCCAGAAAATGAAACTTTACTAAATAAATCCACATTGGCAAAGAAGAAGCAAAACCAGCTACTTTATGACCCCATTTATCCACAGACCACCATAGTCCATTACATCCACCAATCACTTCTGTTCATGTTGTTATGGGAATTGGCCAGCCATCCTGGGACATCTGCTCAGGGTGTCCTTGAGGGGGCAGCGATGTCTCGCGGGAATTGATGATGGGTGAAAGTGAAAGTCAGTCTTGGCAAGTTCATTTTGTGACCGTTCAGTGTTACAATGGCACTGAAAAAAAGTGACTTACAACTGTTTTTCAGACTTATGACCGTTGCAGCATCTTCATGGTCACATGACCAAAATTCAGATGCTTGTAACTGACTCATATTTATGACAATCACCATGGCACAGGGTCATATGATCACTTTTTGTGACCTTCTGTCAAGCAAAATAGATTTACTTAACAACTGTATCACTAACTTAACAACTGCAATGATTCACTTAATAACTATGGCAAGAAAAGTCATAAAGTGGGGCAAAATTCAAACAAATGTTGCACTTAGCAACAGAAATTTTGGGCTCAATTGTATGTCAAGGACTATCTGTATAGACTAGCTTATTTTAAACCAATTTACAGGCTGAGAGGACAGATAAGACAAAATATGCTCCCTTTTTGTTTTGTCCATCAGTATCATGGAATGGGAAAAGGCATGGTAGCTCCACATGGCATTGTTTTGAATTTCAAATCCCCAGTTTATTGTGAATTCAAATTTAACGAAATACGTTGGCAATCAAAAATAATATTTGCTATTGACATAAGGTTGGATATTGCTATGATTAGGATGTTATTGGCATAAGGACTTGTAAATATACACATTTATTCAATTAATATTTTGAAAAAAAGTAGCATCTTTAATTGTATATACTGGTGCTGTTTCAGTAAGTCCCATTTATAATAGGCAGTCCAGAACAGAATCCTTTCTCCTTTAAAATACACAAGACTCATGTATTTCATTCCCAGAGGTATAGTACAATTAAAGATTGTCTTGAAAACAAAAATTAGACAACATTCCATACAGTGTATTTAGCAGTAAAGCACTTTGTATGGAGGCTTTCACAGAGAATCACTTGCAGTTTTAGACCTGGTGACCTTTCTCAATTTATTTTAAATATATATAATACTAGCTGATAACCCGGCTTCACCTAAGCATTTATGACAATGCAACCTACAATTCCCAGCATTCTTCCGGCAATTTGCATGCCTTGCCTCTGTTGGCTGGGGAGCCTCCAATTTGCATACCTTGCTGGGTAACCCTCTTGCATATGCTCAGTATAGCTTGCCAGTGAAATGTCTGTGGGGGTGTCCACTTTGGCACCCTCTTTTTGGGGGACGACTGGTCAACCATATTCGTGACACACACACTCCCAGTGCTCATCTCTAGAGTTCAAAGTAGGTGCTTTAGACATGTATGAAGGAAACAGTTTCATGATTCATGCTTCTAATAAGCATGTGTTATATGTGACATAGCATTTCCATAGAATATGGACTAATCTACAGCATTATTTATATATCTAATTCTAATCATAACTATAATAAGATATCTTATTAAAACTTATCAAGCTGGGCTAATACTAGTCATTCAATTAATCATAGATTACAGTCTTTTCATTTGTTATACTATAATTTTTTTATCTATGTAGTACTATAATTACACTGAATTGTACTTTTAGCTATTCAAGCCCCTATAAGTCTCTAAGAAAATGCAGGGATAAAGCTTAGATCTTTCTAATTCTCTAGCTGTGCAACTTTTTCAAATTTTTTGAAAAATGATTTTAAGCGTATGTAGCTAAGTCCTTCCATGTATATGTTTTATGCATTATACCAAGAAATGTCATATAGATTTTGAATATAAACTGTAAGTGTATTAATTCATCCATCCGTCCATCCACTCATTCATTAAACATGAAATAAATAGTAGCAATTCCACTTTAGGGATTATAAAATTGACCAAATGACAGGCTCAATAAATTCAGTGAACTTGACATAATCGCTGACAGATTAGTTTCTATTCATCATATTCACATTGGAAAGTAGAAGGCTTGAAACTAAGATTAATTCACATGCCTGTAACTTTAAAACAAGTTTGGGTATTATATGATCACATTCTTCCACCTCACAAACGAAAAACACTATCCTTTAGATAGTGGGAAAAACACTGAATTTTCACAAAAAAAACTGAGAATATTGATATGTGTAGAGTAAAATAATAAGAAAGAAAGAGATCCTATCCCAGTGGGGTCGGGACCCCTTTGGGGGTCAAACGACCCTTTCACAGGGGTCGCCTAAGACCACCAGGAAACACACATTTCAATACAAATAGGTGTATGTGGAAATAATTTTATGGTTGGGGGTCACCACAACGTGAGGAACTGTATTAAAGGGTCGCGGCATTAGGAAGGTTGATAACCACTGTCCTATACCATTTCAGAAAAGTGATTGTCCAGTCTCTTCTTAAAAATATGCAGTGATGAAGCACTCACAACTTCTGAAGTCAAGTTTTTCCACTGGTTAACTGTCCTCACTGTTCAGAAGTTTCTCCTTAATTCCAGATTACTTCTCTCCTTCTTTGGTTTCCTTCCATTGTTTCATGTCCTGCCCTCTGGCGCTTTGGAACGTAAGTTTTCTCTAGACAGCCAAATCGAAATTCTGCCATGGTTCTTTGTATATCTTAGTCTCCAGGCCTTTAATCATCTTAGTTGCTCTTCTTTGCACTTTTTCCAGAGTTTCAACACCTTTTTTGGTAATGTGGGGGCCAAAACTAGATGCGGTATTCCAGGTGTGGTCATATTAGGGCTTTATAAAGTGGTACTAACACTTTACATGATTTTGATTCTGTGCCTCTGTTTATACAAACAAAGGTTGCATTAGATTTTTTGGCTGCTGCCACATACTGCTGGCTCATGTTTAAGTGATCGTCCACTAAGTCTCCAAGGTCTCTCTCACAGTTACTGTTTTTGAGCCAGGTTTGGCCTAATCTGTACTTGTACCTTTGGTTTTTTCCTGCCCAGGGGTAAAACCTTGCTTTTTTCAACATTAAATCTCATTTTGTTGGATAGGTCCCATTATTCAAGTTTGTCAAAATATTTTGGATTTGAGTTTGTCTTCTAGGGTGTTGGCTATTCCTGCCTGCTTAGTGTCATCTGCAAATTGGATGATTTGCCCTTCTATTCCCTCATCTAAGTAATTTATGAAGATATTGAAGAGCACTGGGCCGTAGATGGAACTTTGTGGTACCCCATTGCTTACTTCCCTCTATGTAGATGTAGTAGGACTACTTGTTGAATATGGTTTATCAGCCAGTTACAAATTCATCCAGTGGTGATGCAGTCTATCTGTCATGTCCTCTACTGATTGATAAGTTGCTAATTATATTTCCTCACTGAATCTTGAAATAATACTTGTTGATAATCCCCACCAATCAGGAATAAGGTTTTTGCAAAATTGAAACTGAAGTATAATTAAAGAAAATGAAC
This sequence comes from Mimophis mahfalensis, assembly GCA_032468015.1. Lineage (NCBI taxonomy): Eukaryota > Metazoa > Chordata > Lepidosauria > Squamata > Mimophis > Mimophis mahfalensis. Next base: position 2,071 of record JANHFR010451352.1, on the reverse strand, counting down.
TGCTGGGAATAACCACAAAACCATTAGGTCAGCATACAAAGAAATAATTAAAACTGGGCTGGAAAAACTTGTTTTATACATATACTCACGACTGAATATCAGAGTCTCATGGGCTGAATCTAAATGGCCAGATATTGCTCTATCACTTGACAGTGACCTTCTTGCAAAAATATAAGCTTTGGGAAGTCTGTGAAATCTCTTTGCAGCCATTAGTAGAGCCATTTAGGGAGGCAAAAATAGGCCACGTATTGCAAGATTAGATTGTGATTATTACACTGAAATAAAACCCAAGAGAAATAAACCGGTTGCAATTTAATGTGTATTATACAATGCATTAAAAAGGAATTTTACTGAAAATTGGCATACAGTGATACAACTCCAATAATATGTGGAGTATTTGAATCTACTCGGAATTTTACTCTTAATATTTAAAAAAAAATATCTCAAAATTTAAGATGACTTCTGTAGTAAAAAGCTGAAGCCATCTTTCAAGGTGAGAATAACAAATCTTCCCCAGATCTATTAAACTATAGAAATGTAATCAATCAATGCATAAATCATCAGTCCATTAATGCATTTTGTTCCATATTCTTTAAAAGAAATAATTTCTCACCAAATCAAATTTACACAAGGCAATAAATGCAAAGGACTATTTCAATACCACATGATGTGCAATACATATCATGTAAAATATTATGATACAAATTTTGCAATATGAAGAAAAATACCATCTCAGACCAGAGGCAATTGACACAATGTATTCCAGAAGCTGCCTCTGATGCTCCAAAACATGGAACGGATCTTATTTGTATGTTATTTGTGTGTGTTTATTTTATTTTTCTTTGATTGTTTTAAATTGTCAGGAAGTTTTTCATTATTGTTGTATGCAATGCTCAGAGTCACATTTTTGAGAGATGAGCAGGTATATAAATATGACACATACATAAATAAAACTAATGGAATTGACAGTAAAAAGTTGATTTTCTATTTTTCTACTAGACTTTTGACATTTGCAGAGGACAAAATGTGACTATTAAAAACACTAAACTTTAAAGACCAGACAACACAATTCAAGTACTGTACACTAATACTAATGTGAAAGAAATGGATATTGCTTTTATGGCTGAAAAAAAAAAAACTACCTTCCAAATCCCACACAGAGAATGGAAAATTAGAAGAGAGAAAATCAGGTTTTATTGCTAAGAGCTTTAGATTCTAACCAGGAAGTAAGTTTAGCAGCCTCAAAACTGCCTTTGAAAGGAATGTGGCAGAAACTTATGAAGAAACCAAAGCTTCCAGATACTGTATATCTCTAAAATATTTAATTGACAGATGCCTAAGACAACTACCTACTCACAGGATAGTTATTAACAAAACCGAGTCAGTAAGAGTATTTCTTGAGAAGGCCAATGCTGTACAACTCAATTTTTGTTCTCACATTTTTCTATTCTCTACGTTCACTGATTCCCCACTTTTTCCTTTTTTTTTTTTTACTTCTGCACTACTGATCTGCTCAGAATAGACTGTCGGAAGAAAATGCCACTTCTATGGATCAGTTCCCGATAGATTTGAGCATTAGTGAAAAATAACTGACTTACTGAAAGAAACTAGTCTGGTGGATTCAATTGCGATATTCTATGTGGATCACTACCTAAATTAATTTTCACACCTGCTGATGTAAAAACTGCCATATTGCATTTCGCTGCTGTTTTCAGGCTTCCAAGGTAATTATGAACTCAAAGAGGTGCAAACCAAGCAATTACTCAAATTTTAAAAAATAACGGAGCTCATTTTCTGAATGGCCCACCATCCTTGATCCTGTAATCTGTTTTATAAATAGTGAGACCAGTCCAATTACAACTGTTTGCCTCCATTTAAAACTATAGCAGTATAATATAGATTTTTCAACCCACATCACTGCTATACTGTGGTTGTTGTTTTTGTTTAATATTCAGAATCATATTTTAAGTGACATTAAGTATTGAATGAGAATCAGGTGGCTGGATGGAGTCACTGAAGCAGTCAGTGTGAGCTTAAATGGACTCCGAGGGATGGTGGAGGACAGGAAGGC
>JANHFR010449526.1:0-11424 GCA_032468015.1 Mimophis mahfalensis | reverse complement strand
ACTGCCCTGTAAACCGCCCTGAGTCCTTTCGGAAAAGGGCGGTATATAAATATAATTAAATAAATAAATAAATAAATTAGCAGTTTTCTTTTTTTTAAAAAAAGGGTAAATCTGGCAATTGCTACAAACAGAACAAAATACCTGATCATAAGGCTCAAAAGTCTTTTTCTTTGCCTTTATTTAAAAAGACCGTTAAATATTGTATTGTCAAATACTGGCAATACAATATATAGTAAGACTCCACTGCTTTTGTTAGATGTCTTCTTCCTATGTGGTATAATAATTCTTAATAGCCAATTTGACAATCGTATTTTGCATGTTAACAAATCCTGTTCATGTTTACCCTGGATGAAATAATAACAAGAAAATGTAAACTGCATGGATTAATGTTGCAAATGAAGTGGAATGGCAGTGCAGAAGGATGCCAAGAACTGCAGTCCTGCAATGTGTGAAAGGCTGCAAGTTCCCTATATCTGCTCTAAATCAGTGGTTCTCAAAGTGTGGTCTAGGGACCCAATGGCTCCATGAAGTCAAATGCATAAATACTTTTTTAAATGTCAGTTTTAACTAATAACAGTAAATATTTATATAACCCATATAAAGCTCTTTAAGGTCCTCAATCATTTTTAAGGATGTAAAGGAGTCCTGAGATCAAACGGTTTGAGAACCACTGTTCTAAATCAAAGATGCCATTTGTAATGAATAAAAATAGTGGTAATGCTTTATCAGGGTTTCCAGGGAAGTTTCTCAAGATGCTTTTGGGGAAGAATATTAATAAACAGTAATTAGATCTAGGTCATCACTCTGTTATGAATGTGTGTAAAGCTATAGTTAACAAAATGGATATAAGCAAGGTCAGCATTCCAAAGTAAATTGCAATCACTATATAGACACAGACTTCTCATCAATAATAAAGGTAGTCCTCACTTAATAACACTAATTGGTACCAGAAATTCAATTAAGCAACATGGTCTTAAGTCAAAAATCCACATGACCGTGCAGTTTAGCAATGGCAATTCTAGCAGTCTGAGCTGCCAGTAAGCCAGGACCATGCATATCATTAAGCAAGGATGACATGTGACCAGTTTCTCCATTGTTTGTCAGAAGGTGGTTGAAAAGTTGCAAAACACAATCAGATGACTTTGGGGATGCTGTTACAGCTGTAAGTATGAAAACCAGACATAACTATCACAACTATTCAGCATTTTCGTAAGTACAAATGGTCAAGAGCCAGCAATGTTTCTTCCATGATACATGAAGCTCAGCTGAAGAAGCTTCTTAGATGAAAAGTGAAATGTCTTCAAAGAAAAACCAGAAAGTCCACTTGCCTCTTGAAAAAGCACCTTTGGGACAACCATGACCTGGATGACTGAGAATCTCAATAGACATGTAAGCAAGGGTCATTACTGAGCCAATCCATTGAAAAGTGTCAAATGTATGGAGAAAAGATCAATAGCATTCTTCTTTTTTCCAAAAAGATATGTCTGTAAAGTAAGTGTGTGTGGGTGTGTGGGTGTGGGTATGGGGGTGTGGGTGTGGGTGTGGGTGTGTACACATGTTTCTTCAAGTCAGTCTTGACTTTTAAGGACTGCAGGGACAAGTTCCTGCAATTTCTTGGCAACATTTTCAGACATGGCTTGGGCTGAGAGAGAAAGTTCACTCAGTTGACTTCATGCCCAAGGCAGGACTAATGCTCTAAGGGGTTGTTCTAAAAAGAACAAACTAACCCCCTCAGGAGACCGAAAACAGTGATATACAGTTTAAACTGAGGCAATATAATCATAAGCTGAAATGGAATCTACAGCACATGTGAACTATCTTTAGGCTTCTCTATATACAATTGTAGAGATGCAACCCCAACACATGTAGCAAGACAATAGCAAACATTTTGATGGACAACTAAGAGTTGTGGCCCAGGATGTTGAGCAATTGCAGTAGAAGGTCATGATGAGTTAAGCTATCCTACTCAGTTAGGTTAAGCCAATATTTAGGTTTCTCAAAGTAAGTGCAAATTGCATGTAAACCTTTTGTTCCTAAAAGCTTCTTGAGCAGATGATTCTTCCACTCTATATAAATATACCCAATAAATGGTGACATATTTCATATTTCTGATTAACTGGCCCTATTGTCCTTATTGTACGAAGGTTTATTTTTAATATTAAAGAGGAATGACTTTCTGTAAGTTAAATTCATTATTACTGATCCTAAACTCTGGAATGAAAGAAAATGACTTTTGACCTTTTCTGTATAACATCCCTTCTGGTATTTCAGAATGCTGTTCTATCTCTACCCAATCTTCTCAGCTCAAAACTAACCATGTCAGCTCCTTTATCCTTTTTTCACATAACTTTACTTTCCCATTTTTTTATTATCTTTTTGTCCTTTTCTAAACCCATTTGTTTGTTTGTCTAAATCCATCTTAAAAGAAATGATATTGTACTTGAGATGGGCTATGATCTCTGCTTTGGAAACTCTTTAAAGAAGAATCTCTTGTCTGTCTTCATTAAAGCATCTGTGCAATTTTGTTGCAGAACGTTTGTCTTTGTCTGGTTTTGGTTATTATTATTTTATTTTTTTGCTTGCCAGTCCGCATTGTTATTTTGGGGTCTCCCATCAAGCATAAACAAAGTCTAATTTTCCTTTGTTTTTCAACATTATCTGAAGACATATAAAATGTATTATTGCTGCAAACACAAATTTATTTATTTATTTTACAAATGTCAGCAAACCAGTTACAAGTAGTGTTTAATACAAACAGTATGCATTTCTCATTAATTAGAACAAAGAGGTTTAACTAATGTTTTTGGAAAGTTGCCAAGTATTCAATGTTAAATCAAAGAGCACACCACGATTTCATTAAAAACCATTAACTCAAATTACTACTTTGTTTATAATATAAAATGTTATCACTAGCAAAATATAGTAAATGACTACAAAAAGAGAGCACCTTAATATAAAAAGAAAACAAAGCATTTTATCATCTTGAAGGGTGAATAAATGATTTATTTGTTTGTTGGATTTTTATCCTGCCACAACTCTGTGAGATGAGCTGGGTTGAGAGACAATAACTGATTGTCCAACTGACTTCTGTGCCTACAAAAGGACTGGAACTCATGGTCTCTATCTAGAATAACTAGATGCAAATAAAGTAGATGCATATAGTTAAATGCAATAATCAGTGTTTTAATACAAAATTATTCATTGTTTTTTTTTGCATTAAATAATCATAAATTTCATTAAAATCAGTTATCTATGAAGTTAGAATAAGTAACTACATGGTTACTTACCTCATAAGAATAATACAAAGATTTTCACATTTATATTTAAGTTTTAACAATAGGTGTAGTTTGACCATTCTAATTAGGAATGTACTATGCACTAAATATTATATTCTATTAATATTCTCTTATTAATTTTCCAATAATTTTCAACCACTCATTTTTACCACCATTTTCATTGCCTGGCAGTGATTGTTTCAGAAAAGGTTGGGTATAGCATAAATGCAAATATCATAATATCATTACTCATCATTACTCATAATAAATTTAAAGTATATGGTCTGGGAATCCAATTATAACAGAATTATGCAGTAAAATATACGTTTAAACATTGTTCTTAGCAAGAAGCAGACAGAAACCTTGCTCATACATGGACTGTCAGATTGGAAAGTACACAAATCAGTAAAAAGAGTTTAGATTTAGTAAAATAATTACATTCATGTTTTATCAGAAATAAAAATAGGTCTCTTTGAACAATGAATTATTTACTGAATTTACAGCAGCATCCAACTCAAAATATGTGATGGTATACAACAAATCAAGCAATATTTCCTGCCCAAATAGCCACACATTAAAAAAACATGCCTATATGAAGAATCCAAAAGGGGAATAATAATTAAACAACTAAAGAAACACCACTTAATCCACTCAACCCTACTGGACAAAGAAACCAGGTCTTAACAGCTTTTTAAAGGAGAGCAGAACTGGTCCCTATCATATATGAGTGGGGGAATCACTCCAGAATTCTTCCAGAATATGGATTAGCCAATTAGCCAACTAATTGAACTGTCAAACTATACTTGCTCTCAAAACAGATGTGAAATTCTAGAGTTTATTCTTACAAAACATAGATGTGAAATTCTGGCATTTAATCTTACAACATAAGCTACCACGCCCAGTTTAAGTGAGTTAATTGTATTTTTAAGTTCTGCTTTTTATTCGAAATAAATATACGTGAAAAGTACTAATCACTTTTCAAAATTCATTGCTATGTGAGCGTATTATGATTACCATAGATTTCTTGAGTTTATCATCAGTTGAGGCATTTTGTTCAATTCTATCTTGGACAAAGAAAGCTTTACAATGTGTGTGTTTATGTATGTGTGTGTGATATATAAATCTAGGGAAATTTGTATACATATTCCCATTCAAAGGAGTAGTGCTCTAAAATGGTTAAATATTTCAATTTCACTGAACTGCATATGCTGCCTCTTTTTGAAATTAAAGCAGGCTACATTCATGAAAAAAAATACAGGGCATTTGTAGAATTGGCTAATCCATTACTTTCCTTTTGTCGATAATATAAACATTGTAGTTCGTAAATACTGTTAATTTATACAGTATGTGCTTCTGTATTTTGTTAAATAACCACCTAGAATTATCATTCATGACAAATAAATACAATCATTTTCAATATTAAATTCATTTCTCCAGAATATGGTGTGCCACCTAAATATTATAATGACGTATGAAATGCACTACGATGCATTTCTGTATATCACAATTTTTCATACTTAACTAAAAAGATATTGGTTATTAAAACAAGATGTTAGAAATATTAGACATTGCTGAAAGAAAAAAAAGTATTCCAAAGCAAAGAAATTAAACAAGAACCCAGCTCTCTTCCTCCAGAGACAGAATATTTCTTGGGTCCGGCAGAGGAGTATGCAAGCAAATTAACTATCTTAGTGGTATAAACAGGTGAATAGTTGCTTTCAAATAGGAATGAGGAAACATTGTAAGAATCCCAGACAAACCAAAGAAACAAATAAACTGTAGTGCAGCGAAGTCTGCAAAAGATAAACGGCACTCTTTCAAATTTATATGCACCCTAAAAGATGACGGCCTTCCAGGGCATGAAATATGCAATATTTGGTTCTATCTTCTCTTTATTTGCATTATTTATTCCCCCACGACTCAGAAGCTGCTTAAAATACAACTTTTTAAAGATCTCCTACTCGCCTACCCACTTCTCAAGCTCTGTCCAGGTTAAGGAAGGCAAACTTTTATTTATCATCTTTTGTTCCGGAAGGGAGGAGTGTGAAGTAACCTTGGATCGCCACCTTATTTTAAAAGCAAATTCAACGCTTGCTATGGTTTGATCCTCACTTCCAAGAAAAAGTCGATGCCCTTCTTTAAAACCGGCCATATTTTGCTATCTAATCGGCAAGCTGAATGATTCCACCCAATCTTCTTACTTCGCTGCCCTTCTTCACAATTTCATTTATCTGATTCCCCCACCCCACCCACGCGTCCCGCACGCGCGGCCCAAAAAAAGAAAAGTGAAAGAAAAGGGCTAAGTCTTTAAGATTTTGCCTTTAACTGTGTACATTTTCTTTTAAAAAAAACAGAAAACAAAGAAACCAAAACAGCATTTCCCTTTCCCCACTGTATGCCAGGCGTAAACCTTTGATCTCTCCAAAGCTACTTTCCACCGCGCCAGGGCGCATCCCGGCACAGGCGCTCCTCCAAGCAAACACTTCCACCCCGGCGCAAACTTAGTCTTTGCCACGCGAGCGCAAATCTCTCAAGGTCCCGCGTGGGCCAGCGAGGGCTTCGTGGCTTTTGACTTGCCATGCCAGTGACCTTCTTGACTCCACTCACTTCGGAAGGCGATCCCCCCTCCCTTCCCAGGAGACCCCCCACTCACCAGGAGGCCGAAGAGGAGCTGAAACCAAGCGGCTCCAAGCGGGCTCCCCCCGTGCCATGCTCTTGCCGGCGAGACCATATCCGGAGCCTGGCGGTTTGGCGGGAATTCTGGCCACTGGGCTGCGCGCCGAACTCCTGACGACTCGGACCAGGTGAGTCTGAGGTTCCCCCGCCCGGTTCCCCAGCTGCAGCTCCAGGGGCGGCGCTAATGAAGAGCAGGAGGAGGAGGAGACGACTTTGTTTTCTCTGCCTTTCTTGGGTCGCTCTGGCTCCAGCTGGCGGCTCCTCCCGTCCACTGTAGGATTTCGCTCCTAGCTAGGGTGGGGCCAACGGAGGGAGGAAGGTAGGTTAGTACTAGCAACGGCACCTTTGAGATAACCTAATTAGTTTCCCTCGTTCTTTCTGTCTATTTGACCGGGGAGTAGAGCCCCAACCCCTCCCCGGCATTGGGAAGGTAGGAAAAGAGCTGTATTACATGCCCGGCCCGGCTGTTTTGTCCCTGAGTGCGCACAGGAATGTACGAGATCTGGGTAGGCGAACCAGAAAGGCGACTCCTCCTTCAGCTTCGTTACCTCTTAGTAATTGTCTTTGCCTTCGGGTGGCCTTATACTCTCTTTAGACGAGTTTGCTTGCAGCGGTAAAACATGGAAACGACGCCGTCGAATCTACTCCCCTCCCTGAAAAGGAGTTGCAAGGACTCAATATATTTGTTCCTGAATCCCATTTGACTCAGGGCATTGTTAACCTCGTTCGCTTTTTCAAGTTGCAAGTTCAATGATTTTAATTTCTCTTTGGCTCTGTCGTCCGGCAACTCAAGGATTGTTTCACCAATGGTCGTCATTTCTTTTTTCCTGTGCAGCCATGAGTTTAAAAATATACGCTGTTCTTGCGGAACTTGCTTATCGATAGAATTTGGAATTTTACAGAATAAACCATCTCCTCTCGGAACAAGGTCTTCTTCAAAACAAATACTTTAATATACACAATGGGGTTAGTGTGTTGACTAACAGTGGTGCCTGACAAACTATTAAAAACTATTTTAGCATTTGAAATTGTGGCAGCATAACTATTTACCTCTTTGAAATACAAAGTTAAACATATAGTACATATTGTCAGTCCTTCAGATTAATTCAGACAGGAAACCAAAAACATGAGCGCTTATACCACCTTTACTCTAAGGTTACAGCAACACAATATTTAAGTCTGAAGCACCCCCTTGGTTTACTTTCCAGAAAACTAGGGAGGGTCCCTTCAGACATACTTTATTCCTCCCCATTCTTCCTTTGGATCAAGATTTCTCTTATCAGATTATTGTTTAGGCCAGTGATGCCTAACCAAGTGCCCAAAGCTTGCACGCATGCATCCCCAAAATGCAAAGTATGTGTTCCCTGCGCATACACCCTCCCCCCCTGCATGTTCAGCAGAGACCCAAAGACCATCTGGTCTGCGGGAGCTGTATGCACACATGTGCAGCAGAGTTGAGGTAGGGCAACAGCTCACGGACCCAGAGAGAGGGCTCTGCGTGCCATTGGTTCGCCATCATGGGTTTAGGGTGCTGCTCACACATCCTCATTTCCAAAGATTATTTTTGCAGTTCATTACAATATAGAAGTGTTCTGTGAGCTACATATATTCTATTGATAGAAGTGTATGCTTGGGGAGAAGACATAGTATCTGAAAACATTTTAATCAAGATTAAATTTTAATCTTTAATTTAATTTAAGGTTAAGTAAGGTATTCCATACAGTACTTTTTCATTTGATTAACTAGATTGTCTGCATTAGTGTCAAGGCAAGCGTATTTTTGTCTTGATTCGGCTCTTGGAAAGACAAGGGAATTGCTACAGAAAAAAAATTCCCCATTGAGCAAGAATGGCCAAATTCCTGCAATTGCCAGTTTGAAAGTAACAACAACATCATTTGAACATAGAATCTATTCTCTTTTCCACTGAATTGTGAAGAGAATCTAAAATAAAGCTGGCTACCTTTTGTTTGTTTTTTTGTTTTTGGAATGAAAGGTGTTTAGGAAAGTAAAAAAGTGTCATAAACCAAAAACTATATCATTACTTGTCAAAGGTCCTGTAAAATACAGTGAAAGTCCACTGTATGTAAGTAGGATGGGCAACTTTAAGTACAAGTAACTTAAATAAACTGCTCTGGGAATTAGAAATTTTTGAGAACATTTTTGTTACCTTAATGGGTCTTACCATTTCATCACTATTTTGAAATCAAGCTCTACTATCCTAAATAGTTTATTTTTCAAAAATATTAGTGGCTGAATGAATCACAACCTTATGACACCCCAGAGATTAATTACTGTGAAGACTCCCTCAATGTCATTTTCTAATCAACTTTAAATTACACCAACATGTAACCAACATATTAAATGTAACTAAATAAATATTAAATAAATGGAACTTCAACATCATTACTGGATTTGTATTTCCATGAATGTATGTTGATATTAACTGTAAAACAGTTTTACTATCATGTTTTTCAGATAACAATACCAATATAATACCACTTCATCTTGTTTTATAGTACTCTGTAAGCAATTTACAGAGTCCGCATATTGCCCCTAACAATCTGGCTCCTCATTTTACTCATGTCGGATAAATATAATTGCTGTTACTCCAATTCTATCTCTACATTCTATTTGTGTAGAAGTATATTTTGAAGTTATAGAGAAAAGATTTAAAACATCTGTTCTTTGGGAGCATTGATCAATACGATACATTGTTCTAATTTTAAACATTTTGTAACAAAGAGAAAAAATGAACAAGCCTAATAAGCAAGATGCAAGATGCAGATTTGTACTAAACTATTGCTCTAAACGACCTATACAAGTTAGATATTTTATTGGAAACAATTCTATATTTTTTAATAATAAGCCATAAGGTATATACTTCTTTTGCTGATATTAGTCCAGAATGGTATTTTTTTTAGTAGTGGCTCATATTATAGTTAGAATTTATTCAGGGCAGAGAGACTCATCTGAATCTTCTCCATGTTGATTGTAGGACTTGAAGAAGGTATACATTTGCTGTTAATGCTCTCAAACATACAATGGAACCTCGGGTTGCGAACGCAGTCCATTCCAGGATTGTGTTTGTGACATGAATTGGTTGCGCCCCAAAGCGATGTTTACTGTGCATGCGCAGGCAATTCTGCATATACACAAACAGGAAAATGGTGCGGAAAGGAAGCTTTCTGTACTGTTTTTTGTTTGGAACCAAGTTTTGGATCGTAAACTGATCCAAAACTTGGCTGGATTTTCAGGTCAGAACCCAAATTGGCTGTGAGCCGAAGCATTTGCAACCCAAGATTCCACTGTATACAGTAGAATACTGCAAAAAAACCCTCTGCGATTCATATAAAAAGCAATAGTGGAAAAGGATGGGTGAAGGGTATCAACTTAGTGTTGGAAAGGCTTTCCTTAGCCCAGTTGTTCTTATAACAAGAATTTCATTGAAGGGCTGAGAAAGGTATTTTGATTGCCATGCATTCCTCCTCATTTTCACTCTACCTCTCATATAGACCAATACAATGACTGCATTTGGTAAGCTGTCTTAATAGCTTATTTGACTTTATGAGTTAACCATTTTATAATAAAATAGTTCACTAAATCAATAGTGAACTATTCCTTTATACTCCCCAAATCCCCCCCCCATCAATTCTACCACATTTACTGTTGACGTCAATTTTGTTTATAAATATCTTTCCCTTTGCACAATCTTTTTTCAACATATTGCTTGAAATTTAATTAATATGTTTCCTGCAGTAAGAGATATCATTGCTGCAAAAATCATCATATTTTGTCCTATATGAAGTTACAATCACCTTAAAAATATTTTTAAAGTCATGTAAATTAAAAAGTTTTGTACTTTCATAACATTTATTAATCTCCAGTGTGGCAGGGTTACAAATCTCACCCCACTCTGCTGGAAAAAAAATAGATAAAACTTCTAGATTTATTTACCATCAGGTTATGTCAAAATTAAATATTTTAAAAATCTTGTACCACCGTTAGATATTCAGTTGGACTCAATGTCTTTTGCAGTGACCTGGATTGGATCATCCCATTCTATTGCTTTGAATCAAGGTCCAAAATCACAGCAAGTACTCTCTGCATATTATTTAATTAGTGCTTTATTTTGTAATTATATTATTTTTACTAATAAATAGTTATCTATTTCAGTAAATAAAATGTGATAACTAACAAAGTACGTATTCGGGCTGTTCTTGAAAATGACTTTATTGATGAAATAGAAATAAGTCTATTTTATTCAGAACCAGAGTAATCCAAATACATAGCATAGGAGCTGTAGTGGCTCAGTGGTTAGAACGCGGTACTGCAGATTACTTCTGACTGCTGGCAGTTTTGCAGTTCTCACCAGCTCAAGGTTGACTCAGCCTTCCACACTTCTGAGGTCGGTAAAATGAGAACCCAGATTGTTGGGGGGATTATGCTGACTCTGTAAACTGCTTAGAGAGGGCTGTAAAAGCACCGTGAAGTGGTATATAGATCTAAGTGTTATTGCTATTGCTATTTAAACGTAAGGCATTGGATTCAATATACCTTCTTACTTGTCATAGCTTTTTAGCCCACTATTTCTGTTTTTTTTTCTACCTTCATGTATTCATACTTGATTGTACTTATGCATGCTTATATGTGAACTGAAAGTAGATATCTGAAATCTACAATTAATCTTCATTTTTCTTCCTTCATGTTATCTATGCTTATGTGAAGCTGCGTGTAAAATAAAATGCTTAAATTATTTCTCTAGCAATAAATATATTCAATATCAGTGTTTAGCTTAGTAATTGCTACAGTTAGGTTCAAACATACTAAAGACAGACAGTATAATCAGTATACTTCAGCGTAATATCTGCTTCATTTAATGGATAAAAACTATATGTAGGAATTTGGAAGAAAATGATAATATAGTATAAAACATGCGATATGCCACTAGACTGACAGGTTTTAAAACAGCAGAGATGCAGTAGTACCACCTGTGTTTGTATAGGTATTATAAGTGGATTTTGTGCATGCTGATTTCTGTCATTATTCCTGAAAGGAGCTTACAACCTTTTAACTTTTTAAAGTCAACTTTAATGAGAACAAATTGAAAAATATATAATTTTGTATATAATTAAGTCTAGTGTGTCATTGAAGTACCCATCAGCTTCTCAGTGTTGATATATTAATACATCTAATAATAGTTGTCTGTGGCAGTCTTTAATCATTTTCATTTCATTGCAGGAAAATCTATAAAAACTGGATGGAAATGCATATATTCACGCAAACTCTTTATGAAAAGCAGAACATTCCCCCCAAAATCTATGAAGAGACAGACAGGTTAAACCATATGTTATACTATATTTGAATTTCTACAGAATTTATTCAATGGGCCAAGTACCAAAATGTATGTTGTTGTTAGTTGCGAAGTCGTGTCCGACCCATCGCGACCCCATGCACAATGTTCCTCCAGGCCTTC
>JANHFR010445036.1:0-11439 GCA_032468015.1 Mimophis mahfalensis | reverse complement strand
CCCAGTTGCCTCCTGCTCTGGAATATGGAGTGAGTCTCCATCCCACACCATCACCCTTACCTCCTCAGGCCAGGCGAAGAGTGATGGGGACGGGAGGGCAGGGGCCAGTCAGTGGTGGGATCAGCTGACAGGGACCCACAGCAGAGGGCTGAAAGAGCCACATGTGGCTCCAGAGCCACAGTTTGCAGACCCCTGTCTTAAGGGATCCAATCACATGTCACATCCTGGGAAGCCTTGATCACTCAGGAGAGACATGAATCTAAAAGCATAGGTGGCCCGATTCACACCTCCAAGAACTCTGTTCACTTCATCAGGGCCAACAGGTTTGAAATTATCCTAACCCCTAGGGAAGACTGCTTCTCATGATAAATATTTCTCTGGACCCTCTGGACCCAGGATGGACTTGAATCACCTTAAACCAGGCTGCCAGTCAGTTCTTCATGAATTTAACATGGACATAAAATGTTTCACCTCCTTTATCAATATTCCAAAGAAAAGCTTGAGAACTTTAATTGTGCTTGATCAGGTTCACTCATTTTCTCCAGGTACTCTCTTGGCATCTCTTACTCACTTCAACACCCTTTGAAAGCCAGAGGACCCACAATGATCCAAGCACAAAGAGGATCCTGCAATCTAATCAGGTGTCACAACCTTTCATTCCAGCATGATAATAGCAGACTGTTTTCTGTCTCTCTTTGTCTCTATCTCTCTGTCTCTGTCGCTTTCTCATTACAAGGTTCTCTTGATTTTCGAATACTCTTATTAAGGATTATAAATGAAAAGAATAAAAACTGATACAAACTATAAAAACTACAAATAGAAAATTAGAAAAGAAAATGGTGGGGGGAGGGAGAAAAGGGCAGGAAAAAGAAAAAAAGAAAAGAAAAATTAATTTTTTGCTTCATCCCAACAAATAAAAACCATTTATTAGTTTATCACCATATTTAAATACAGCGTAATTGTCCAGATTGTCTGTCTGCCTCTCTCTCTGCATCCATATCTATCTATCTATCTATCTATCTATCTATCTATCTATCTATCTATCTATCCATCCATCCATCCATCCATCCTATCATATCCTATCCTATCATTTAGATGTGTTCAAATAAGCCAAGTTTATAAACATTCCCTGAATTTTTAAAGATATTGTTTAACTGGTTCAAAAAAAGTTCTAGGGCTAGCTTGCTGTTCATCTGTTTCAAAACAAAAGACTTGCAAATCTTAAAAGAAAATATTTTGGAAGTTCAATAATCCTTTTGTTTATGCAGTTTTTCAAAATCTTAACACAGTTCTTTTGCACATTCAGTAAAGAACACTTATCCTAATCATCTATACATCTCGTGACAGTTCAAAGTCACAACAGCACTGGAAAAAGTGACTTATGACCATTGCAGTATCCTCACAACCATGTGATCAAAATTCAGATGCTTGGTAACTGGCATGTATTTATAACACTACAGTGTACCAGGTCATGTAATCATTTTTTGTGACCTTCTCACAAGCAAAGTCAATGGGGAAGCCACATTCACTTAACAAATGTGTAATTAATTTAGCAATTGCAGTGATTCACGTAATACCTATGGCAGGAAAAGTCATAAACTGACATAATGACAGTCTTGCTTAGCAACAGAAATTGTGGTCATAAGTCAAGGACTATCTGTAAGTGATCCATCAGTAAGTGATCCATCAGTTCCATTGGTATTATGTTTAAATCTCCCTTCAGAGCAGGATCCAATGCAACTTGTTCTTCTGTACTTTCCTTGTAATATGGTCTTTTCATTTTGTCAATAAATTCATCTATTTTGTTAAGAAACATGGTGAAAGACTCAAAAGGTAATAAAGATTTCTGCTCCATCTTCTTTATCCTCTAACTCCCTGTAGCATTCTATCTTCAGGGTCTCCTTATAAAAATACAAAGGCAATCACTATTTTCTCACAAGAAAATGTCTTAATTAATTCAAGGTTATAATTTCAAATCCCTCTGGCCCCTTAATCCATTTTTAACTTTCTGAAATCCATGCACTAAGCTCCGTAGTCTAAGAAATCATGTATTTTTCAAAACTTTTGGAATCAAATTTATACCATCATTTTCTAATGAGGGAACTCACCAATGAAAACATTAAATATTGCCAGTTGGAAGAGCCTTAATCTTTCTAGTATGCACAAAAAAAGAACAAAAAGTGATTAAGAAATGAGGCCTGGAAGTGTACATAAAAGGCTGCTTTGGGAATATGAGTTTGACAAAATTTCAACTTCATTTCATTTTATTTATTGAATTTGTATACCGCCCTTCTTCCGAAGGACTCAGGGCGGTGAACAATAAAAACAACAACAAAACAGAGTCCTGTTAGATTAAAAAAGATTAAAAAAAGATTAAACAAACAAATTCAATAAGCAATACCCAGTTAAAACTACCATCCCCACCCCATCAGCCAAGTCCGGCCATCCAGAAAAGCCAAGTCTTTAACTCCCACCGGAAGGGATGGAGATCAGGGGCCATCCGAAGTTCCACAGGTAGTTGATTCCATAGGGTGGGAGCACCCACAGAGAAGGCCCTCCCCCTAGGCACTGCCAACCAACACTGCTTAGCTGATGGCACCCGGAGGAGGCTGACTCTGTGTGCGTGGACCGGGCGGTGAGGAGCCGACGTTGGCAGGAGGGGCTCCAGCAAGTACCCTGGGCCGTTGCCATATAAGGCTCTATAGATGAGTACCAGGATCTTGAAACGCACCCGGAAAGCAACCGGAAACCAGTGCAGCTCGCGCAGGAGTGGCATAACATGGGAGTACCAAGATACTACCATCACCACCTGCGCAGCCACATTCTGGGCCAGCTGCAATCTCCGGATGCACTCCAAGGGAAGCCCCATATAGAGGGCATTGCAGTAGTCCAAATGGGAGATGACCAGGGCATGAGTGACTGTGAACATGGCACCGCGGTCCAAGAAGGGGCACAACTGGCACACAGGCCAAATTTGCATGAAAGCTCCCCTGGGGCCTTCTAGCTACTCTACTTATAAACCAGCTGTAAAATGGATTGAAACTGTGTGTTCACCTCATGAGAAGTAACAGTCCAGAGTCATGTGGATAATATTAGCTATCTTTCTTTCTTCTGGAAGGTTTCGCTAGTCCAGATACTGCAGCCAGGTGTGATTTTCCTCATAGACTTTGTCCTGCTAGCCAGGAGAATGTGAACTCACTGTGGCCATAGCCCACAAGGGGGGGTGTCTCTATGTCTATGTACGTAGTGGGTTATGCACACTTGAAAATGGTTTGGAAAAAAGTATTCTAGATTTCTTAACAATCTTCTTAAGATTAATAAGTGAATTTCTTAAAATAGTGACATATTTTCCCCAAGATTATAAAGAAGCTTGAAAAGGGTTAGATTATTTTAAAGCAGGCCTGTCAAACTCCTGGTCCATGGACCAGATGCATCATGCGCTGGCCACACCCATGCCCAGTTTAGCAAAGGGGAACGAAGTCCCAATATGCCACATGACACCACAATGATGACATGAGTTTGACATCCCAGTTTTAAAGAGTAGCAGAGAGGTGCTGTAATTGACTGTATTTGCACGAGGACTGGGATTTCATCTTTGGTATCAATTTTGAAGAATGAACTCATGCACATGTACATAATTAATGGTGATGACCTATAAAGCCCTGAATGGCTTGGGACCGGAATATTTGAGGGCACACCTGCTGCCGCTATCATCTTCCCACCGCCCGGTTCACTCCCATAGGGTGGGACTCCTTCGGGTGCCACTGGTGGTGGAGTGTCAGTGGGTGGTGCCTAGTGGGAGGGCGTTCTCAGTGGGGGCACCCGCTCAGTGAAACCAATTGCCAGTAGGGTTACGGATAGCACCTGATCTTCGTACCTTTCACAAGGAGCTGAAAACATGGTTATTTAGATCTGCCAGCCTGGATTGATGGGGTGATTTTAGATTGTATGCTAGGGCGTGTTGGGTTTAATTCTGGTTTTAATTTTTGTATTATCTGTTTTTTAATGCCCTGTACACCGCCCTGAGTCCTCAGGGAGAAGGGTGATATAGAAATTTAAATAAATAAATAAATAAATAAATAAATAAATAAATAAATAAATAAATGAATGAATGAATGAATGAATGAATGAATGAATGAATGAATAAATAGATAGATAAATAAATAAATATCAAGATGGTGCTATTTGTTTTCATTTAAAAATACAATACGCTTTTCCATGTGCACACAAAACAATGGTTATTGTCAAGTAATTCACATAGGCACCAAAAAAAAAAGGTGATAAGGAAGCCTATTAAATCCATGGTAGGTCTGGAATTATCTAACATCTTCTCATAATCCTAGCAACAAGAATGAAAGGGCTTCCAAGCTAGAAAATAACATTGATGACTTATGCAGATGTTAGTATCACAAGCCAGAATCTTTCTTTTTTTCCTATTTCTTTTTAGAATAAATGCAATAATGTTCATTCATTTATTGGGGCATGATTAAAATGCTTTTGCCTAAAAGGCACTCTATCTCTAATCGTCAGAAGCTGGAGACAATAGGTTGCCAGGAAGAAGCAGTTGGCACGAAATCTAGTTGACAATGTTCCCAGTCTATTTGGATGGCCAATGAAAGGGTAAAAAAACCCAGTTTTAATGGAATGAAGCATGGGAGGAAATACAGGCTATTCAATTGCTTTTTCCATGCTTTTTTAAAACATACATTTGCTTGGCTGTTTAAATTTCCTCCCGTCTTTCACTCAGATATTCAATGCAGCATTTACTGTACAACTTTCACCTACAGTGGAACCTCGGGTTGTGAATGCTTCAGTTTGCAACCACTTCAGGTTCTGACCCGAAAATCCTGCTGAGTTTTGGATTGGTTTCAGATCCAAACCTCGTCTTGTGAACAAAAAACAGTGCAAAAAGCTTCCTTTCCGCGCTGTTTTGGCTTCTGCGCATGCGCAGAAGCATCACTTCAGGGTGCAAACACTTTGGGGTGCAAATGCAATCCCAGAATGGATTCTTGTAGGCAACCTGAGGTTCCACTGTATTTTCTTCTTTGCAGTTGAGCAGAGAGTCACTGGCTCCAAGTCACCCAATGAACTTCCCTAGATGAATAACAGAATAACAATGCTCCAACGTCTTCTAGTCTGCTTGGGGAATCTCCTGACCTACAAACAGGAGCAAAAGTAGAACCATAAAGTGATATTGCTCAACGTCTTTATGTGATAATTTCCTGGGTTTTCAATTGGATTTTCAATGTTTGAAAAGTAAATCAGGGTAGGCTGTGGAAACAACTCATGTGTGCTCCTTTGTTTATTTAAGGCTCTTTAAGAGTATTGACAAGGACAGTAGAGGCTAACTCACTGAATAATGTTTCTATGTCTTTTCATTTTTCTTTCATCAATTCACGAATTTTCAGACAAATGTTAGGAAAATGGCAACTGTGACATAACACCAATAATCAATGAACTGTAATAATATAGTTCAGCTATAACAATAATCAATTAAAAAATGAACTCCTAAAGCAACTTTAATAGGTTTTTGACCATGTAAGTAAGCAGGAACTCTTATATTACAACTAGATACAGGTAGTCTATGACTTACAACCACTGTTACACCCAAAATTTCCAACGCTAAACAAAGCAGTTGTGAAGTGAACTTTGTCCCCATTTTATGGCCTTTTTGCCACAGTGGTTAAGCAAATCACTGCAGTTGTTCAGTGAATCATGTGGTCCTTAAGTGAATCTGGCTTTTCCCATTGACTTTGCTTGTCAAAAGCTGGTTACAAATGGTGATCACATGACCCCAGGAGAGTGCTACTGTCATAAGTTGCCAAGTGATCAAATTTTGATCATGTGATGCATGTGGATGCTGAAATGGTTGTAAGTGTGAAAACCACTCATAAATCCCCCTTTTTTTCAGGAATGTTGAAATGGTCACTAAATGAATGGTTGTAAGTCAAGGATTACCTGTACTGCAAATTCCCTGTTTCTGTTATTTTCTTGGGTTTCCCTAAGTAGAAGGTTTAAAACTACCACCATAAACAAATTCAGGAAGGGAGCAAGGATTTTTATAAGACTCTTCCAATCCTATGGTTTCATCCTTCAAAAGAAATAAAGAAGAAGAGATACATAGTGAAACCAAAATAATCTTACAGATCACAGTAGGTAATGGAGGACCATAGGCATTTTCAGGCAGTGATCAGGAGTTGATCAGGAATTTTTATTGTTGTTGTTGTTGATCTTTCCATCCCCCCCAAAAAGTCATCCTTGCACTTTTGGGAAAAGTGCTAGACGGGAAAAAATATATATCAAGAGTTGGCCAGAGAGAAGGAAGCCTTCACAATGAGCACTCAGGAAGCAGCAGGAAATGCTTTGCTATTCTCTCCTTTTTTGCCACCACTAAAGGCAGGGTGGTGGATAGACAGAGTGGGAAATAGACTCTAAGTGAGGGAGAACAAAAGCAGAATAATGAACTATTCAGTAGCAGTACTTCAGTTTTGCTATGGCAAATTGCATCAGCCACAAGAAGAACAGAGAGATAACCCAGTTTCAGTTGATGCCCTTTATCATAACTAATAGGTCTACTTCTCCTGGACATTTGTATTTAGTTTTCCACTATTGCAATTGTGATTAAAAAAATACAAAAACCTCCATTAGCCTAACGGGTTTCTGCAATTATTTTTTATTCTGAATTGAAGTCTAGAAAGTAATGCCAAAAAGTAAAATAAATTTCTGTAATGAGCAAGTTTTTATTCTAGATCAGTGGTTCTCAACTTGTGGGTCGGGACCCCTTTGGGGGTCAAATGACCCTTTCACAGGGGTCGCCTAAGACCATTGGAAAAAACATATTTCAGTACAAATACAGGTGTATGCAAAAATAATTTTATGGTTGGGGGTCACCACAACATGAGGAACTGTATTAAAGGGTCGCAGCATTAGGAAGGTAGAGAACCACTGTTCTAGATGGACATTATCTTGTACTATAGCACCCTGACATATTTGAACGAGGAAGCTTGATACTCTTCTTCACAGTGTTGTACTACTTATTAGTTATTCTGTTTAAGTAGACAGTTCATAGACCTAGCAGAACTATACAGGAGGCAAACTGGGTAAAAAATGATGCTGCCCTTGTTGAATTTCAGATGCCATGATTAGTTAGTTACTACAAGACTTTGTAAGTTGACTAAAGTGCATTACTGAGGAAGCTCTCATTTCTGTGTCTTATTCTATTTGAATAAATACCATAAGCCAACAATGGATAGTACTTTTTGTCTGGTGGTACACCCTGTGCCTTGTAGAGACATAAGGTATCAGTTTCACCCTGTCAAATACCACAAATATTACACTGGGTTAAAAAAAAGGTTAGTTTCACTCTCTCTGAGACCTCAAAATGGATTCTAGAATCACTCATGGGCTTTAGATTGCCTATATCAACTCTGAACAAATCACATGGGCTTTCTGGAAAGGGTTCCTTATTAAATAAGTAATAGAGGTACATAAATCAGTGAAGAATTGACTCAACTGTGTCACTCACTTAAGATAGATGAATCTCTTCAGTTTGGATTTGCAATTCAAATTATTAGCAGATTTGATTTAAGGATTTAATTTGACTTCATAAAAGTTTGTAAAATGAATCACATTTTTTCCCCCAGAGGTACCTGATGTGGTTCAACTCCTCAAATCAATTTGGTAATTCTACATGAGCAGGCATCCCTGACCTGTGGACCAGTACCTTCCTTGGCCTCTTAGAAAGCTGGCCATGCAAACAGCAGATGAGCAAGCAAAATTTCATCAGCACATGGACAGGATCTAATTCATGTGAGAAATCATCCCCCATCTGGCACATGGAAGACATTTTTTCTTCCAACACTGTATATGAAAATTTAAGCAAAAGGTGTGAGTGTTTTGCCACAATGAATTGTGTGCAGCATTTGTGGATCTAGAGGCAATGAAATCACAAATAAAGTAGAAGTTGAAAGAACATATTGAGCCAAGCCAAATGAAAGAAAATTACTTTTAATATAGAACATTATCATATTCTATAGGAGATATTCATCCTTCTAATTAAGGACCCATTGTTCTTGCCAGTCAACTAGCTAGCTGGTACTATGAGACAGCAAAACCTTCCTGCGTAGCTGGCTGACCTTGGAGTTGGCAAATCACCTCAAGAGAAAAGAGATAACACTCTTAAGTCAAGCTGCACCAGAAGCTGTGAAGACAGCTAAGTATGAGAAGTATTTTACACAGAAAATAACAGAGGAAAATGTCATAAATTCTTACCCACCCAACCCCATTGTAGTAGTTTTCCACAATGCTACTATAGTGAGTCATTAAAATTGCCCTCTAATCAAGTCTCTGAGTCAAAACTTTGCGCAACTCTAATCTTCAAGCATTCTATGGAATATAATTGTATACCGGTCACAGCTTTTTACAGGATCCCATGGATAGATCCCACTGCATAATTCCAGGAAAGAGAAGCTAGGTAAATGTCTGGCAGGAAAGAAGGAAAGAAGGAAGGTTGAAACTCAGAAACTACTGAGACTTCTGGTTTGGACATTGGCAGAGCTGGTTGCTAATCCACTATCTCTGAGGATTAGCCCCAGACTTTCCTACCCCAAAGGGGCCAAAGCCACCCCAGAGAGATGGCGAAGTGAGGGGAAACAGTTTGACAGTTTTGGGGGGTAGAGCCTGATCTCTCCCCAAATTGAACATCCCTGTAGCTGATGGTGGAGGAAGCGGCGGCATTTGTGGCTGCCATAAAGCCAGCCCCATCCTGGTAACAAGATTTGTGCTGGAGAGAGGAGAAAGGAAAAGTGGAAAACAAACAGCCAGAGTGGGTGAAAGTGTTTTATGTATGGTTATTACACCCAAAAGTCTGCCATTTGGGAGTGCTCCAAATTCTTTCTTAGTTGTGGTGAAGCTGTCAGGAGAGTGATTGAACTGAGGACAGTGTTGTTTTTTTCTTTGTGTTTGAACCTGCTGAGGCAAGTGGCCTGCACTCAGAAAAGGAATAGTAATTGAGACTTTTACTTGGAACTAATTTGGAAATGGAAGCTAAAATATACCAAACTATTGATAATTACTTTGATGCATTGAGAGAATTGTTTGTATTGGAGTCTGGGTTAGTGGCAGAGGACTTGGACAATGACATTGCAAATTTTAAAAATGGTGAATGAGGCCTAGAAAGTGGAGAGGAGACAAACCTGAGCCCAAAGAAGCGGAAGCTAGCACAGCAAATTAAATCTATAGCACAGCATTTGCGGATGGAAAACCTAGATAAGGCAAGGAGAAAAAAAAACCAGAGCCCTGCATCCCTGGAACAAAGGCTGGAAACCTAATATCATGAGAGAAACAGTGTGGATGAGACTCAGGCATGATTTTTGTTTGTTTGTAATTAGATATATAAGGAATAAATATTATAATCCTTTTTATAGTAATGAGGTAAGAAAATTTCTAGAAATTGATAATTTAAAAAATAAAATAACTAATTGTAAATGGAAGAGTGTAAAGCCCAAGCGGCTGTGTTTGCAAAAGAAATGTGTATTTAAATAAAAATTAATACAAAACTTGAGAAAAAAAGAAACTCAGAAAGTGCTATTCATATGCACAAGGCATTTTCTCATATATGGACTATAGATACAGTAGGTACCATGTATACTTGGAATAAATAAAGGACAAAGCTGAAAAGGGGATAAATCTGCAAGAGGTTCATAAGGAAAATAGCATTTTGATTTTTTATATGTATAGCTTTACAAAAATAAATTCAATAGCAAAACCAAGAAAAAGTTTACAAAAATACTTACAAAAATATCTAAAATTAAACAGTAAACGCAATTATATTTTTGGAAAACAATTCAAATTCCACATTGTTCACATGAGAACAATGAGGGAGAGACTATGCATTAAAAGGTACCATTTGTACGATAAAATTTAAATGACCCAAATAAATGACAAAAGTGAGTTTTTGAAAAATAAACAAAAAGGACAGCTTTCTTGGTGAAAGAAGTGTCTTTTGTAAGAAAGGATATATGGTTATTGTAAACATAGGAAACTCGTCAATCATGTTGACATGATTTTTAATCTAACATAATACTTTTTTCAGAAGTGATGTGAAAAGATTCAAGAGGGCTGCCCCTCCTCCAAAGATAGCAGGGTTAAAGAGATCCACTTACAAAGCCATACAATATATCCTTTTTTAAATTTTTATCTACCTTGGTACTTGACTTTAATTGGTTCTGGGACGGCAAGTACTAAAAACTAAATGTGCCAAAGAAACCACATGACTTACCACGTGAGTCTTTGTTTTGACTAGGAAAAACTTTCTGTTTGCCCTTTTTCCTATGTCAGTGACCTTCCCAGCCTGACTGATTCCCTGTCTTCCTTCTACAGCCATCCCGCTTTTCCTTTTCCAGTGAAACAAATACAAAAGAAGCTACAAATACCAGAACAACATTTTTGCATAAAAATGCATCAAGTACCAACTTTGACAAGTTTTGAAGCAGTCAAATACTGAGGTACCCCTGTATGTGATA
Source organism: Mimophis mahfalensis (assembly GCA_032468015.1). Taxonomy (NCBI): domain Eukaryota; kingdom Metazoa; phylum Chordata; class Lepidosauria; order Squamata; genus Mimophis; species Mimophis mahfalensis. The sequence continues at coordinate 916 of JANHFR010445036.1, read as the reverse complement.
TTGGCAACACTGCTGTTTAAAATGACACTTTGGTATACTTTAAACTACAATTTTACAATTGAAAAGCAAATTGTGTACCCTTCCAGGGGGGAAAAAAACCCTAATACATTACAGATAAGAAAAACTGTTTGCATATAAAAGGCAGCTGGAATGCAGATAGGAGAGAAATGCATACATTGGTCAAGAAACCTAGAATATTTTTTAAAATAAATTATGTAAAACAGCATGCTGCTTATTATTATTTTTCTGATGGCTGATTTTTTTTTTAAAAAAGATCTTCTATTATTAAAACTAAAAATGGGCTTGTTCCTCCTTCCTTGGTTGATTTCTGTTAAAATCAGCAGTATTTCATGCACGACATCTAGTTTTTGAATTGAAGTGTCTTTTGATCATTAAATATAACTGGTTTTATAGATGAAATTTTCTCTAGAGGTTTATTTTATGTTGTAATTACAGCTGCTCATCTGTTTCATTAGGATAGTAAGAAGCAAAAAATGGACTTGTATTACTTCCTGGTCTCTATGGATATAGCAAAAGGCAAGTTTGGTTTCACATTTTCCAGTGTATAACTTGATATAACTCAAATATAAGGTGGATTTGCTTTAGAGTTGGGATTTAATTTTACCAATTGCACTTGCTAAACCAGAATTCAATAGTAGAACATGACAGATAGGAATTATGGATCGATACAAAATGTGGGAAATAAATTATGTAGTGAATAATTTAATATGAATTATATGTATCACAGATAACTTGAATCCAGAAAGCATACAACAGAAAAAGAGGAAGAAAAGGATAGGAGCACAGGCTAAAACATCCTATTATTTTTGCCTCCATCTCAGAAGAATAGAATAGAATAGAATAGAATAGAATAGAATAGAATAGAATAGAATAGAATAGAATAGAATAGAATAGA
>JANHFR010444216.1:0-11443 GCA_032468015.1 Mimophis mahfalensis | reverse complement strand
TGTTTCCCACTTTCTCTGCCCCCCCCCCCCCAATGATTGCTGGGGCTGAGCTGGACAGGGAGGAGAAAGCGTTACTTTTCGTGATGGAGTTCCGTAACGAAAGCGTCCGGGGCAGAAACTTATTGCTGTCACTCGCTTCCAGAGACGGCAAGGCCTTCTCTCCCGGCGGGGAAGACGGCAAACCTTCCTGAGCTACCGGGCCAGGCGTGTGATGGTTCACAAGAGCCTCTCTCGGATGGTCCTGCAAACACAACAAGGGAAAAGGAAGGAAGAGGCAGGTGAGAACCAACATGGATGGTTCGGTCCAGAGAGAAATTCACCATTTAGGAGAAATTGCCAAGTTTCTCCACCAACATCACCCGGTCCCAGTGTGTTTTCCAAAAGTGTGTGGACTACAACTCCCAGAGTTCCCAGCTGGTCTCAAGAATCATTATTTTGTGGCCCTGCAGCCTGCTGCTGAGTTGGCAGCCAATTCCGACTCCGAGGGAGAGTTGGAGGAGGAATCCGTTGTTGACATTATGCCAGCGGAGGCTGGTCCCTCCATGGGCCAGCAGGAGCTGGTGGGTTCTGAGAGCAGTGGGGGGGGAGCCCTTAGCTGATGCCAGAACCCGGCGAATAATGAGGAGGGAACAGCAGCATCAGCTACGCCGAAAGGGGAGAAGTCGGACTACAACTGACCACTAATTGGACCACACCCTAGAGGGGTTAAAAGGGGTGTAGCTGGGAACAACTTTTTGCAGAAACCAACTCATTGGAATCTTGATCTGTGTCATTTGTGCTCTTGAACAGCTTTCTGTGGACTTCTTCAGCCTTGGTCTTTGTTTGCATTCCTCGGTAATGACTCTAGTTTGATTTATCCTTTTTTGGCATCCTTCCTGGACACTATTTGGCTTGGGGAAACGGACAGCGTTTTACTTTCGAAAATAGCATTTCTGTTTAAGGATTAAAAAAGGTGGTGGTTTGCTTTAACTAACTCACTCCAGATCGTGTCCCTTGGGGGGGAACCAGAACACATGGGGAATATTCTTCCTGATAGCTCTTCCAGAGAGGGGTAGATTATACAGGTAGTTCTCAACTCATGGCCACAATGTAGCTCATAATCTTTGTTGTTAAGTGAGAAATTCGTTAAATGACCAAAAATTCAACTCCTGGTTGTTTTTGTAGAGTTGAGGACTCTGTATTACTATTTTGTGAAGACAGCAATTGCCTATCAGGGGAATGAGCTTAGTCCAAAATTGATTCTCTTGGGATAGGTATGGTATCTCTGAGAATTTCCTGCATTCTCATAGGGACAGACAAGATGGCCTTTGAGGGTCCCCCCCACCCCGGCACCCAATTTTATGAAACACTTACCAGATCTCGATCCGGGAGGGCCTTGGGAGTGGTTGCCAAGATTATATCTGGAGGAGGATTGGACGTAAGAGAGAAAGTTTTGGGTGGAATCCTGCAAAGACCAGAAATGTTCGGTGAAGGAGGAAGGAGAAGGAGTCAACCAAGTCAGAATTCACATGGGAAATCTGTCAATATTAGAACAGAAACAGCCTCTCCCTGCTTTGCATGGCTCAAATTTGGCACAAATGGCAAATTCCAGGTGTCTTTCTCGCTTCAGGGAAGGTAAAATAGGAAAATTTTAAAATCTGAAGAGATGCTCCACTCCATTCCCAAAAAACCAGACCAAACATTTGGTCCACCCTACTGTGTGTGTGTGTGTGTGTGTGTGTGTGTATGTGTGTGTGTGTGTGTTTTCCAACATAACTCTGGAACGCCTCGAGCTATTTCAACCAAACTTGGTACACAGATGACTTACTCTCTGGAAACAAATACTGTGGGGGTAAGACACCCCTAACCCTCCTCAGAGGGTGTTATGTTCTGACCCCTCAGGGTGTGTGTTCTATGAAGATATGGGCCTACAGTGGAGTTTCCATGGTAACGGTTTCACAGTATTCCACAAGGGGGTGTTTGTAATGGGGCCTGCCTGCACCACTATGAGACCGACACGACGTACATCATACAGAGATGACATTTCTTGAGGCTTCTGGGGGTCCAGGGAAAACATTTTTAACTCATTTAACTGTCGCTGAAATCAGGGCCGTGGGAGAAGTTGTTCTTGACATCATGGCCTCTTCAGGAATTGCGGAGGCGTTCATGGAATGGGGGAGGACAGCCCATTCCGCACTTACGGTGCCACTTCAAATCACCATTCCTGTCTAATGCGGGATTGGGATAAATAAATACCCAGGCAATGCCAGGTTGTTGGCTAGAAGCTATATTAAAGTGGGGGGAACCCCCCCCCACCAGCTCCACAGGAAAAACTAGGCTGAAATTCCTTCTGGTTTCATGATTGATTCATTTCATTTTTTTGACGCCTAATCTAGTTCAGCGATTTTCCAAACCGCTTCCACTCGAATTCTAACTCAGTCTGCCTCTTTGCCTGCCTCGAATCCAGACCCGGCCTGCCGGATGCTAAAACTCCCAAGTATTTCTTAAAATGACCTCTGATCTTCCTAAATTAATCCCGCAGCCTCCTGTTGCAAAAATCCCAAATTTTTCGCCCAACTTCTCTCCGCTCGGCTGGAGAGAGCCCTTGTTCGGTGTGCCGCAGGAGGCGAGTTCAAATGCTCCCCATTCACAGCTCAAGCAGGGGTAGGGTGTTAAGCCGGCCATGAGAAACATGCTTTCAACCCCAGAAATACCACGAGGCAGAAGAGAGAACAGGGCTCAGAGACGGGTGACGGAGGGGTAGACGAGCGAGTCGCGGCTAAAAATTACGGGGTTCCTTACGGGTCGGGAGGGGCCGGGGTGTGGCCACTGTGGCTCTGCAAGAATTCAGTCCTCTCTTCGGCCAAGAGGTGAGGTGCCCCATCCTGAAGGGACAAGGTATGCAGGAGTTGAAAGGTGGCCGGTTTGAAGACCACTTCGCTGGCTGGCCGGCTTAGTTCGGCGTCTCCGACTGGGGGTTCGCTCCGCCGCTTCTCCTGCAGCGATTTCTGGTACAGCTCGGAAAAACTCCTGCCCGAAGAAAGCGAAAAGAATTGAGGGCACAAGATCACACACAGGACGGAAGGCAATTAAAAAAAATTTTTTTTAAAGACGTTTGAGCTTTTGCAAAATAGACAAGACAGCCATTCGATCAGTCTAAGATCTCCTGCCTTGAGGAAGAGGGTGGAGTAGAGGACCTCTGAAGCCCCTTCTACCACGGGGATTCTACCTTCTAGGTTCTAAAAGGGCACTTCCTTGCAGACGTTTCATGACCCAACTAGGTAACATCATCAGAGCTAAATGGGAGGTTGCAGAAGGCAAATGCAAATCCGGAAGTATAAAACAGAAGTGTGGTGAGGCAGGCGTGCGTGCGTGCGTGTGTGTGTATGTGTTCTATATGCTCCTACATGGAGTAACCAACCTCGCCCAAACTTGGCCCATACATACCTTGGCATTGTGAGATCAGCACAGGGTGGATGGGTCCCAAAAGCCTTTGAGCGGTCTTTCCCCCCAAAAAAGGGGGCCAAAGTGGGCATTTCACTGCCCATGGACATTTCACCGCCAAGCTCTACTGCACATGTGCAGAGAGTTACCAGGCAAGGCATGCAAATCGGAGGGTCTCCAGACAATAGAGGCAAGGCATGGAAATCAGGAAAAGAATGCTAAGAATTGTAGGCTGCAACATTGTCATAAATACCCAGGTGAAGCCAGGTTATCAGCTAGTGATTAATATATGAGAAGTGTGATAAAATTTGGACAAGTATATTATTATTTGATATGTGGATTGTAACTCACAACAACCCTATTGTGATTGTAACTCACAACAACCCTGCTCAGACATAAGGAAAAAACAATAAAACTTACTCTAAAAAAAATAAAGGATTGGCACGGATCTGCTCACCTTCTGGGCCTCCCGTTCTCGTCCGGAGGAACAACGGTGATGGTGACTTTTTTCGCCGTCCGAAGGAGTTCGGCGGTCTGGGGGGGCGTCAGACCGGGCAAGGGTCTTTCGCACACTCGGACCAGGCGGGCCCCTGGCTGGAGCCCGGCTTTTTCTGCAAAGGTGAAGCGTTCGACTTCGGTGACAAACCCTTCGTGGTCCATTTGGAAACCCAGCTGGCCAACGCCGTTCCGTAAGAGAGTCAGTTCCCGGGTCTCGCACCCGCGGGTCACCAACTGGCAGAGAGGAAGGCAGGGAGGGAGGGTTAGATTGCAGCAGTGATATTGAAACATAATTTTATCATATTATATCTATCTATATATTACATTATTGTATTTTATTCCAATTTCATTTTAAATCGTACTGCATTCCAATGTCATTTTAATTTCATTTCAATTTCATTTTAAATCATATTTCATTTTAATTTCAATTTCAATTGTATTTTATTCCAATTTCACTTTAACCTGCATCTTATTCAGTTTCATTTTAAACCGTATTTCATTCCAATTTCATTTAAATCGTATTTTATTCCAATTTTGTTTTAAATCGTATTTTATTCCAATTTCATTTTAAATCGTATTGCATTCCAATTTCATTTTAAATCGTACTTTATTCCAATTTCATTTTACTGTGAATTCAATTGTATTTCATTCCAATTTAATTTTAAAGTGCATTTTATTCAACTTCATTTTAAATCATATTTTATTCCAATTTCATTTTAAACTGCATTGCATTCCAATTTCATTTTAAACTGTGTTTTATTCAACTTCATTTTAAATCATATTTTATTCCAATTCCATTTTAAATTGTATTTTTTTTATCAGATTTTAGCAATAATTTGCATCTGGAACTTGGCAGTTTGATATGGTCCAAGGGCTAATCCATAAAATCAAGGGAAGGTCATAAATATGAGTCCCTTGCCCAGCGTCTATATTTGGATCATGTGGCTGTGATCTGTGGCTATAAGTGAGAAAACTGTCCTAAGTCCCTTTTTCTCAGTGCTGTTGCAACTACGAATGGTCGCTAAATAAACCATCGTAAGTCAAGGACTACCTGTACTCACCAGATTGCCTCTGAGCATGTGGAGACTGCAATGCCCTCCCCCAGCAGGAAGAACTGTAAGCCCACCTGGATTTAAAATTCCAGAAGGAGCAGCAACATTTGGCCAACGCAAAAGAAATTCCAGAAAAAGAGGCAAATTTGCAAAAATAAAATTAAAAATCCTACTTGTAGCCGATGGACGATATCACGAATGTCGGACGCCTGGCCCTCGTCCACACGCATGCAAATATAATCCCCGGTTTCATAATAAAGGTCCAAGGTGCAACTCTCTGAAAAAGTCCAAGCGAGGATATCCCGGCACGAGCAGTTAAAAACCACTCTCTTCTCGCGGGCATCAATGAGGACTAGAAACTCCGAGGAGATGCCCAACAAGCACCGGAGATCCGACATCTTGCTGTTGGGTTCTTTGCTCCCGTCCCGGGCCCAGACACCCCACACCAAAGCGCCTGCACTGTGGGCCTCGGCCCCCTTGGGAACTTTGGACTTTTCCCGTTTCTTGGCCGCCGGCAAAGTGATCAGAGGCCGGCGGGAAGTCGAGGCCTCTAACGTGCTTGTGGTGACGTGGTTGAGGGCCAGGTCGCGGAGGTACTCCTGGCGTGTCCGGGTGGCCATGGCGTGGAACTTGCCCGATCGCTCAGCTGAGTTTTCGGCGTTGATCACCTTGGCAAGGAGAAGGTCCCGGAAGGCTGGTCCCTTCAGGAAACAGTTCTCGGCCGGAATACAAGGCCCAAAGTGCGGGATGTCCTCGGTGCAGCTGACCGCCACGCTGGAGGAGAGAAGGAAGGAGCGTCATTGATGGCCCTTCCAGGGAATTTAAATGTCACTGCATGGAGAGCCGTTTGGCGTATCCGGCTTACCAGGATCAAAACCTTGTGTTGCGGCCCCACTGCCTGCTGCTGACCTGGCAGCTGATTCCGACTCTGAGGGAGAGTTGGAGCTGGAGGAGGAATCGGTCACTGACAGTGTGCCAAACTGTGTGTGCTTGTGTGTGTGTACTTTCTGACAGCGAGAACAATCAGCCCATGGAACAGAAGTTGCCTTCGGAAGTTGTGGGAGCTTCATCACTTGAGACTTTCTAGAAGAGATTTGGCAGAAACGGTGTAGTCTCCTGCTAGGGTGGGGGGGGTTGGACTAGATGACCTACAAGGTCCCTTCCAACTCTGTTAATCTGTGTACAGGAAAGGTGCACACAAAAGGAAAGGGGAAAAAGTGTAACCAAAGAACTGCCTGGTGGAATCTCATGGCCGTTCCTGCAGCGCCCCCTAGTGGTCAACATGCAAAAGCCAAACGTGAGGGTTAGGGTTGCTCAGAATTGCTGTGGTGTTTGCGGAGAACAAGCCAGCAATGGGTGACCTACTTAAGGTAAAGGTAAAGGTTCCCCTGCTAATCGTTCCCGACTCTAGGGGGCGCTGCTCATCTCCATTTCAAAGCCAAAGAGCCAGCGCTGTCCGAAGACGTCTCCGTGGTCCTGTAGCCGGCATGACTAAACGCCGAAGGCGCACGGAACGCTGTTCCCCCACCACCAAAGGGGGTCCCAATTTTCCTACTTGCATTTTTTACCTGCTTTTGAACTGCTAGGTTGGCAGAAGCTGGGACGAGTAGCAGGAGCTCACTCCATTACGCAGCGCTCGGGATTTGGCACTTTTGGGGACAAAGACTGGTCACCTGCCTTCCTGACCCCCCCAGTGCTGGTCTCCAGAGTTCAAAGTAGGTGCCTGTGAAGTCTGGGCCATTTTGGTGCACAGGTAAAGAGCCTATTCAGGACATACCCACAAACACCAACAACAAACACTTCTCTTTTATAGATGTAGATAATCTTACTATGAAATTACCTTTGCTAATATTGCTAGGTTAGCTAAACAAGGAATTTTACATTGAATAAACAAATATATTTAAATTTGATGGAAGCTCCAAGGTAATATTGAATACATTAAGAAATGAATATTTTAATATGATGTGAAATGCTACATGGAAATCATATGTTTAAAAGTATGTTTGGTTATTCTGTTAAAGGGCTGCCCATTTTTTTCTTGAAAAACCTCCAGGGATGGCAGTTATTTGTTTAAATAACATCTAAAGAATAACACCAAGTGAGTGCCATCAATCCATTCGCCTTTTGAGAAACATGAATTCCATAAGAGAACCAAGGAAGGTTCTCCGGGCATGTACATGCATGAAAGGGCTTCTAGTCCACATTAAGAAACCAATTCTTAAGAACAGACGCATTTGGGGGGAAAAAGAAAAGCTTTCAAGAATTTCCCTTCTGGTATGAACTATACACAAAGAGCTCCTTTCATGCACGAAATGACCAAAGAGGAAAATACAAGTATTTTCCAAACTCCAAGAAACGCAGCGATTCAACGTATTTAGGCCATGAAAGCACTTTTCATGAACGGCTGGCGATGTTAAGAACGCCACCGGCCTTTTGAGTGACCCACAACAAGGCATTTCAGTCGTGGCCTGTTTGCATCTGATTTCGTTTCTCTGCAAAAGGAACACGGACGGCAACGCGTTCCTGCACATTTTATTCTCAAAAAACAAAAAAACCCACAACCGTTTCTGTGCGTAATGGAAGCGAAGTCAAGACGAAGACGGAACTTTCTCAGGCCACACAGAAAGAAAGAGAGAAAAAAAGAACCACATTAAGATGCAAAATTCTACGGATAGGAAATAGATGGCATGCAAATCATTTTTCTCTTTAAGAACTCACTGAACCCAATCAGGTCTTTGTCTGATTTGCCTACCCTGCCTCTATTGGCTGGAGAGCCTCCAATCTGCATGCCTTGCCTGGTAAACCCTCTGCACATGTGCAGTAGAGCTTGGCAGTGAAATGTCCGTGGGGCAGTGAAATGCTCACTTCGCCCCCCTTTTTTGGGGGGAAAGACCCCCTCAAAGGCTTTCATGACACCCCCCCAAGTGCTGATCTCACAACACCAAGGTATGTATGTGCCACGTTTGGGCAAGATTGGTTGCTCCGTGTAGGAGTGTATAGAGCACATAAACACACACAGCCCTCACCACTTGCCGTCTCCTTTCTTATCTGGTGCCTTAACCATTAGACCAGATGTCTCCAAACTGGGCAACATGGAAGACATGTGGACTTCAACTCCCAGAATTCTCCAGCCACGACTGGCTGGGGGATTCTGAGCGTTATAGTCCAGATATCTTAAGGAAGCCACAGTTGTGAAATACTGTTTATTTCCCGAAAAGGATTTTTTTAGGTTAATCAAATAATTGCAAGCAATTCAGCTCTGCGGAGGAGGTGGTATTGCTGAGAATTGAAACTTTTATTTGGAGGCACTTTGAACCTGCAGCTCTTTTAAAAACTGTGCACATCACACAGGAGTGTTTTTAAAAATATTTTTTAAAAAGCACCCTTTGACAAAAATAAAGGCACAGTCATTTCCCACAGGCGCAGATCTCAGGGGTACAAAGGATTTCTGAATCACACTAAAAACCACAGCACATTCGACCAAGAAACCAACTAGTGCACGCAAAGTTTTCCAACACATCACATGCGAAAGTGTGAATCAACATGAGAACTTGGTGGCTTTTTTCTTTGTTTGTTATCAAAAGCATTAAAGGGGGAAAAAATGGTAATCTAGGCCTGTCTTCACCCTTTGGGTCTTTTGCAACGATTTGCCTGCAACCAGAGCACCACTAAGAACATGCTACCCCTTGTCTCCATTTTACAAAGAGTTAGCTTTGCTTGCTCTTGAGGAGGAAAGTTATGACATATCTAGACAGCAGACTAAAAAGCAGAGACATCACCCTGCCAACAAAAGTGTGTAGAGTCAAGGCGATGGTTTTCCCAGTTGCAATGTATGAAAATTGGACCATAAGGAAGGCTGAGCGCCAAAGAATGGAGTCCTTTGAACTCTGGTGCTGGAGAAGACTCCTGCGAGCCCCTTGGACTGCAAGGTGATCAAACTGGTCAGTCCTAGAGGAGATCAAACCTGACTGCTCTTTAGAAGGCCAGATCCTGAAGATGAAACTCAAAGACTTTCAACATTCTCCAAAGCATCTGAAGGCAGGACAAGAAGCAACAGATGGAAACTAATCAAAGAGAGAAGCAACCTGGAATTAAGGAGAAACTTCCTAACAGGGAGGATAATTAACCAGTGGAACTGCTTGCCACCAGAAGCTGTGGGTGCTCCATCACTGGAGGTTTTCAAGAAAAGGCTGGACAAGCCCCCTGTCTGAGATGCTATAGGGTTTCCTGCTTGAGCAGGGGGTTGGACTAGATGACCTCCAAGGAACTGGGTTTGTCTAGTCTAGTGAACAGAAGCACCAGGGGTGACATGGTAACAGTCTTCCAACATTTGAGGGGCTGCCACCAAGAAGAGGGAAAGTCTACCTATTTTCCAAAGCACCAGAAAGCGAGAGAACAAATCACGGATGGAAGATCATTAAAGACAGATTCAACCTGGGAATAAGGAGAAATTTTCCTGGCAGGGAGAACATTTAATCAATACAAAAGATGGCTTCCCAGAATTGTGGGTATGGGAGTCGGGTACACAATGGTATGGGTGCAAAAGGATATAAGGAGATGCACAAGTCAGAGAAGGGTAAAAGGGTTACGGAGAGGTCAAATGCATCATCTATTCTGGTTCCTGTGTTTACCCTGCCAATTATGCACAGAATTTTATTTTTATTTTTAAAAAGCAGGATGTGAAAGCAAATTTCAATGAAGTGAAGGAGGTCTGGCTAAGTTTAGCCGAAACTCGTCCCGCCTCCACTGCTGCCTCTTCGTAATGGGCGCCACCTGCAGTTCAAAATATCGGTGGCCTGTACTGCACATGCGCGACACTGCTCTCTGGCGCCCCTTGTGGACTGCTGTGAAGGCATAGGCACTATCGCCACTGTGACAGGGTCAGCACTTCAGCACTGTTTTTAGGGGACACAGACTCCCCCCGACAGTATGTCTTACCCCCACAGTGTTTGTTGCCAGATGGTAAGTTATCCATATGTGAAGTTTGGTTGAAATTGGTCCAGCCGTTGAAGAGCACATACGGCATACACACACACTGTTTTATATATATCTAGAAGGAGGCGGAGCGGAGGCGGAGGCGAAGGGGAGAAGAAGAAGAAGAAGAAGAAGAAGAAGGAGGAGGAGGAGGAGGAGGAGGAGGAGGAGTATTGTTTGGATTTGCATGCTACTTAATCTTCAGAACTGACAGCTGCACGCAACATGGGTGTTCCCAAGTGTGAAAATCAACCCAACCCAAAGCCAAATCTTGGTTTGCGGGTGACCTCTAGGTGACTAGATCATAATTAAAACTCTTTTGACATCTGGGCAATCCAGGAAAAAACACACCGTAAACTATTAGAAGTACTTTGAAAAGTTAGGACGACTTTTTCAGTGCTTCCCCGCTCCCTTCCTCCTCACCTGTAGTAGGTGGCATGATCCGTGGAGGAATGGTTTACTCTAACCACAATGAAAACATGCTGGAACTGGGAACGAACCAAGCGGGGGGTGAAGGGGAGGGCTCCTGGTTCTTGGAAGATGATGGTGACAATGTCGTTGCCAATGTGTCGTTTCCTCAACAACTGAAAAAGATACGTAAGGGAGAGAGGGTATCAAACCACCTATAGCTGCATCTTTCTCACCTGTCCTATTATTACTTATTTCTTTAGATTATGACAACAAGAGCTCGCTGTTGTATCTCACGACTTATAGTTGATTGCCTTTATTTAGTATCCTATCAGGATTTATGTTGCTTTAGTATCCTTGGATGATTGCCGAGTGTTTTTATCTATGATTTATGATGACTGTATTTTAGGATTATGATTTATCACTTGTTGCTTTTATGTACACTGAGATCTTATGCAATGGAGAAAAGTTCTTTGTGTGTATCCAATAACACTTGGCCAATAAAGAAATTCTGTTCTGTTCTGTTCCATTCTAATCTAATTCTATTCTGTTGTTCTATAATTTTATTCTATTCTATTCCATCCCATCCCATCTTACTCTGCTCTACCCATTCTATTTTTATTCTTCCCAATTCCAATTCCAAATTCCAATTCCTATTCCTAATCTCTATTCTATTCTATTCTATTCTATTCTATTCTATTCTATTCTATTTTCTATATTCTATATTCTATTTTATATTTTATATATTCTATTCTATTCTATTCTATTCTATTCTATTCTATTCTATTCTATTCTATTCTATTCTATTCTCCACTGTCTTCTATTCTATTCTGAATCCTATTCTGTTTTCTCCATTCTATTCTATTTTATTCTCCATTCTCCATTCTATTCTATTCTATTCTATTCTATTCTATTCTATTCTATTCTATTCTATTCTATTCTATTCTGAAACTTATTCTATTCGATTCTATTTTTTACATTCTATTCTATATCTTATTCTAGTCTAGTCTATTTCATTCTATTCTATTCTATTCTATTCTATTCTATTCTATTCTATTCTATTCTATTCTATTCTATTCTATTCTATT
>JANHFR010440047.1:0-11460 GCA_032468015.1 Mimophis mahfalensis | reverse complement strand
GGGATTCGAACCACTGAACTGCCGACCTTTCTGATCGACAAGCTCAGCGTCTTAGCCACTGAGCCACTGCATCCCCGGAAAACACATATTTCAATACAAATACAGGTGTATGTGAGAATAATTTTATGGAACTGTATTAAAGGGTCGCGGCATTAGGAAGGATGAGAACCACTACTCTAAGTATACATGTATTTCCTGTATGTCATTAAAAAGTCTGGCCCTTTAGCATTTGCACATTCATATTCAGTACCTATGCTACATATTTTGTGCCCGTGCTTAATGGTCAGTGGTGGGATTCAAATAATCCCACCACCAGTTCGCTGCAAATACGAGCGCGCATGCGTGCACATGAATGGCTTCCACATGTGTGTGCACATGCGCGGCTTTTGCAGCACAGCACTGTACGTTTTTTAAGTCAAGGACTACCTCTGTATCTATCTATCTATCTATCTATATCTGTCTGTCTGTCTGTCTGTCTGTATCTAGCTATCCATCTCTCTTTCTCTCTCTTCCTTTCTCTCTCTCTCTCTCTCTTTCTCTCTCTCTCTCCCTCCCTCCCTCCCTCCCTCTCTCTCTCTCTCTCTGTAAGTGTGTGTGTGTGTGTGTGTGTGTGTGTGTGTGTGTGTGTGTATGTTTAACTACAGCATAGTAAGTAACCTTTGGGAGCTGGTGAACATATTTGGAATTCTGAAAACATGTCAGAGCCATTAGTAGAGCATTTGATATAAAGTTTGTCATAGGAAATATGGCCTCTAATAACCATTACAAGAAGACAAATTTTCAAGGTTGCGTCTTGTCATTGCTCTACCTCCTGAAGATTCAGTCTATCAGCCTAGTCAAACTTGGTCACTGGGCTGCATCCTCCATCTTTTTATTACTTAAGCGTCTATTGGTTTTTGTGAAAAATTGAAGATTATACCAAGAGCCTGCTAGGTTTAAAATACTCCTTAAAGCAGTGGTCTCCAAACTTTCTAGCTTGGCAGACCAGTGCCCGGGGGAGAGTGGGGATGGTTCTGTGTGAATGGCAGGCACACACAATAGTGCACAGCTCTATATGTGCAAGTGGAGCTTTGCAAGCACAAGCGCCTACCCCTTGCACGAATGGAATTTTGTGAGTATGAGTGTACCCCACTGACACAAGGAGAGCTTTGCACATGAGCACAAGCACCCACCGCTTGCACAGGTGGACTTGCATCTGTGACCCAAGCACCCACTTGTGCAACCCAGTTCCAAATGAACCATGGCCTGGGGTTTGGGGACCCCGGCCTTATAGAATAAAAGGAGGGTGGCTTTATGATTCAGCCACAGACTTTTTGTTTGATGCTAGAAGTCTTCTATAATCGCTCTAGATTTTAATTATTAAAAAAACCCTGAATAAATAATTGAAATTAATTCATTAGTTCAATTTCTATAGCCATACACTTCAGTCAATGACTCTAGGTGGCTAACAAGATACATATTACTATTAAGACACTAAAAACATTTTAAAACAATACAAATAATTTAAAAAATACAAACTTCTAAAATAAATATACATAGAAGCTGAGATATTTGACCAGTTAACAATAAAGCCAGGAAATGGGCCCTTGACACATTCACCACCCCAAGCTCAGGAACATAGTCAGGATTTAAGGCTTTACAAAAGGCTAATCTCCAAGGGGAGGATGTTCCATAGAGCAGTTCCATCTTCTAGACCCTGCCAGCTAATAGGCTTTGGATGATGGGATCTCCAGCATGCCCATTCTGCTAGATTGAGTTGGACAGGTAGAAACTCTTGGGAAAAGGTGATCCCTCAGGTAACCCAATCTCAAGCCATGTAGGGCTTTAAAGATATTTTGAATTACACCTAGAAACCAACAAAGTTCATACATGAATGTGTATGATGTTATGTGTGACACATATCTGGCACCATTTACTACCTACACAGCCACATTCTGCACTAGCTGAAATTTCTGAATGCTCTTCAGGGGCAGCCCCAATTATATTACCTATCCAAGAAATTCAGTGAAGTTTTGCGCTGAAGGCACATGTGGAACAAGCAGTTAAATGCCCTGTTGAACAAATCTGTTCATTAATACATGCATTTTCAAAGATTATTTATATGTATAAGTTCTTAACCTCGAATATTTTCTTTTCACTGTCTACAGTACAGTGCTTGTTGCTGTAAAGTATACCTAACCAGTGGGTCTGCAATTTTCTAAAACAAGGTTTGATTACATATCTGAGGATCACAGCCTGGAGATGAGAAATCAATATTCAAGCATTCAAACCCCTGGTTATTCATAAAAGATGATCATGACATTCAAGCTGTTTTATTTTTCTTGCAATAATTGGTCAAAAATTTTGCAAAGATTCCTAATGCACATTTGTATTTAATAGAAACCGTTATTGTCCAAGAATCAGATAAAAGTTAATGACTTTTATAAAGTATATTAAGATACCATTTTGAAAGGAACAAAGCTAATTTAATCCAATCTTATTAACAGATAATGAGACTCACCATATTCAATATTTTCACATGAGATAAATTAAATGCAGGGGTGTCAGCACAGGACTAGAGATTTTTATTTACTTGCCAAAAAAAAAGTAATGCCATCCATTTTAAAGTATGTTAGTAGCTACAACTTTTCTCTGAAATTATTTCTGATCAAAAAGTATAGTAGAGGGATCAAGCTAAAGCTTTAATAAACTCATTTATCTCTTTCTTCTAATGAACATTTTTTAAAAATAATAATAATAAAAATAAAAATAAAAATAAATAAAATAATAATAGAACAGCTAGCTTTGTAACAACAACTTGTGTCCCTGCTAAGCATCAAAATTGTGGGCCTAAAGGAAGAACCAGGAATTACAGAGTGATCTTTTAAAATATCTAATTACACAGGAGTTATTTTATATGGGTTCGTCTCATGCAGCTGGGATTCCATTCTAATTAGACATGGATGGGCACTATCACATATATTCCTGAAGCGGAATGACCCTTGTCAAAGGGATAGTCAATACCATTAAAAGAGTGCACCTAATTTGGTCACGCTAACATTTGGAACATTTCAATTAGGAGCACACCAATGGAATACCTCCCCATCCCAAACCTTAACAAAAATCCCAGCGGAACTTCAAAGGTTACATTAAACCTTTGTCATTTTTAATATGAGGGAAGGGAAAAAATATATAACATACAATATATCCCATGAGATAGTATTTACTGAAAGAATAACAATATGATTTAGATTAACTCAAATTTTGTTCTTGCTCTAGTCATGCCCATATGTTTATCCTGGGGCCATCTAGTTTTGGAGTTGCCAGCATAAGTTCAAAGCAGTCATTAACCTACAAATTTTTACCCCTCCAATTTGAATGAATATTTGAGTGAGGCAGAAGTCATTCAAAAAAAGCCACTCCATCTGACAACAATATTTTCAAACACATCTTTGTTACAAAAACAGATGGCAACTTAGCTCTCTATCTGTTTTAGCCTAAGCAGCCAAGAGAGCCTATTTGTACCTGATCAAATGTCTATTTTCCCATCTCAGGGGAACTTTCCTTAAATTGTCCAACTGAAACACAGCAACAGACCCCATTTGTTTCTAGGATACCTTGGAAAAAGCAAGAACTTCAGCTGTATAACTTTAGCTACATATAACCATATATAAGCTAAACTATTCATCTTGTTCATGAAGATTTTATCCAACAAGTCTAACAGCTGTTGCAGACTTTTTATACAGGTAGTTCTCAACTAATAATTATTTGTTCAGTGACCATTTGAAATTATAATGGTGCTGAAAGAAGGGACCTAAAATCCCTGCCTGAAGTTCTGACCACTGCAATGCCCTCACAGTCATATGATCAAAATTTGGGAACTTGGCAATGTGCCCACCTTTATGACTGGGAGTGCTGCAATTCCTCCCATCATGGGCTGGGAGGCCTCTCTTATCCTATCCCCTTCTCTCCCCCAGGCTTGCCCCACAGAAGCCTCTCCTGTCCTCCATATTGCCTTCACTTCCTCTTCCTTTCCCCGGGCTTCCTTCTCCATTTCCCCTTTAAGCCTGTTTTCCCATCCTCTCAGGCCTCCTTTCCCCAGGCATCTCTTCACATCCTTCTCTTCCGGCTTTTCCCACAGAAAAACCCCTCCTTCCTTCTCTCACATTCTCTCTGTCTTCTCTTCCTGCCAAAAAATTCCTCCTCTTATTTCTCTCCTCACCCCGCCCCCACTACACATATGAAATTAACCAAAATATATAAATCCCAAAGGCATGTCACAACTTTTGAGCACCATTACATTTGGAAATTGAAAGTTGAAAAAATTGACAGACCCTATTGCCCCCCACCATGCTCAGAAGACTCAGCTGGCTTGGTCCAGCAATGCAGATATCCTCTCCCCACTCTAAAAGGCCTGGCCTTCTCCCTGTCCACACCCACCCACCCCCCATGCTTAGAAGGCCTAATGACATGTGGAACTCCTACTCAACCTCACCATTGAACAGAGGCCTGGCATTCTCGCTGTTCTGACCTAGGCTTCTCAAAAGCACGAAGCAGACTCCTCGTCCCAATAAGACCCCTTTTATTTAGTTTAAGGTGAAATCTAGCAAAGGAAATCTTCCTCAAGGCTAAAGAGGCAATTTTTCTTTAGACAAGGATTGTTTTCTTTGAGTGAGGCAGTCATGTGGGTGTCTTCCTTAACAACTACAATGACTAAAAACCAAAATTCCAAGTTCAATTATGGTCATAAGTCAAAGACTACCTGTACTCCACAACATGTCCAACAGTCTAAACCAAGCACGCTCAACCTTTTGGCTTGCCTGGGCTCCACCGAATGAAGAGGAATTTTTTGAGGCCACATATAAAATATATAATATAGTTAATATTTTTAAACTGGTGACAGAACCTTATTTTTATTTTTTATTCTAATCCCTTCTATATTTTCCATACCAGCCCTACTGAGAAAAATATATTCTCTTTGTAAAGCAATAAAAGAACTAAATAAGCCCTTCTCACTTTTCTTGACTAGAAGACTGTTTTATATATAAAACCATTATTGCTTCATATGTAACCATGATCACACTAATTTTCTTCCCTAATTTCATCATTGCATTTAGTTCCCTATCACATAATCACTGACACATTATGTGCCATCAAGTCAGTGTCAGGAGAAGAATTGTTCCTCTCCTGGCCACAACTGCCAACACCTCACTGAGCAGCCGCCATTGTGGCTTCCAGATTGTGTACCACTCTTGATTGCGGAAATACTATATTTTCCTGAATACCCACATCTATTCAGACTCAGTAAGATAATTCCTCTTTATTTAAATCCACAGTCTCTCCAGGTGCTGGAACAGAATCCCAACTGTCTTACTTAGCTAGCCTGGGATCAAAAGATATACAATATTTAGTTATCATTAGTACAACGAGACTATACACAATACAAGTGGACAAGCTCACTCAGGGGTTTCATGTAGTTATTGAATAGGAAGGGGGAGCGGGTAGGACACTACAGCACCCCACAGAGGAAGAACCTTGGGAATAATTTTCCCCACCAAACCAAAACTACAGTATCAAAGCAATTAATGTTAAACACCCAATTAAAACCATCCCTAGAGAAAAAAAGAGAAGTATTCTACAATGATGCCCCCTAGTCTATAGAGCCAACTCATGACACTGTGATTGACAACATCAAAAGTCACTGAGACATTCAAGATAGATGTGTCTCCAGGAGCTCTTTGGTAAACTAAGGTGTACCCCAGGATACATAGGGAGAAACTGCTGAGAGGCAATACAGTCCAAAGTCCCACAACTTTTTCAGACAGCAATTAAGGCCTTATCTGGACCACCCACCAAATCTTAGGAAAAACGCCAAGTTCTCTTTGGGCCTTTAAGGGACCATTAAGAGCCGTGATGGTGCAGCAAGTAGAGTGCTGTATGTAGTTCTTAGCTGCCAGCTGCCTGCAACTAGGCAGTTCAAATCTCACCAGGCTCAAGGTTGACTCAGCCTTCCATCCTTCCGACGTAAAACAAGGACCCAGATTGTTTTGGGCAATAGGCTGACTCTGTAAACCACTTAGGGAGGGCTGTAAAAGCCCTGATAAGCAGTAAATTAATCAAATACTATTGGTATGCTATTGCTATATTAAATACCTGAAGGTGGGATGGCTATTAAACTTCCTATCTTCCTTTTGGGAGAGAGTGTGACACCATACAGCTGGAAGGCAACCAGAGAGTGATCTGCCAAAGGCAATGGATTCATAACAATGGCCGGCACTGCAAGATCACATCTTATCTGTCCCAAGACAAAAATTAGATCCCTCTTTCTCCTCCCACCTTTCCCAGCATTAGAGCCTTTTGCAGAAAACTAGGTCATTACCTAATGTGTCCGAAGTAAGATTTGTGCCTCAAGTGAGAACTCTGGGTTGACCTATTTAATAACCAAATTTTTGCTTTCTTGGCTGTCCAAGTATTCTCAGGAGTGTCCTCCAAAACAAAACCTTAAAAGCTTTCCTACTCTTCCTGTCCTGCTTCTTCAAAGTCCAACTTTTATTTCCATATAGTTTCACAGGGACTACCTCTTGCACTATTCTAATCTTTGTAAGTATAGACACATACTGCGTCTGAACATCTTTTCCAAGACATTCATGACTACTCTACTAAATCAGTCTGGTCTTCTTTACATATTTTAGTCCCATTTTTTTCAGTGTGCTCCTTGACTCAGCAATCCTATGCATTTTCAGCTTTCAGAGTATTGTATCTTCATAGTGCAGGTTATTGATGTTCCTTGTTCCAATTATAAAACCACACTCATTTTCTTCCAATTCTGATTCTCTTAATATACAGTATATTCAGCATATAGGTTGAATAAATAAGGAAGGTGCATACAGCCTGTTTTCCAACCTGGGCCGGTCAATTTCATCATATTCTGTACTGTAGCAGCAAATCTTGCTAGCATGTTCTGTCAATTTCAATGTGAACTTGATCGTAAAACTCATCAACAACCTGTGGCTGTGGTTGCAGCATAAACGTGTATGATCATCATATTAAAGGGCTGTCCACAAAATCTAATTGTTATTATCTGGACACTGACTGCATTGTAATCAAATATTATTTTTGCTATACCTTTCATATTTTTTATAACATCTAACACCAATCCTTCTTTGTTTTCTATATTCTGAGTGAAAGTATCTAATCCTAGTTCATCTCAAATTTACTGATGTCTAAGGTGTCAGTTCATAATTGTTTCATCTTTCACCATATTTAGTTTCCCCCATGTTCATGCCTCTTACATTCCATGTTCCCTCTATAATTCAGCCTTTACAGCTCCAGCTTTCTTTTTTCTATATGACAACATCAAGAACTAGATGTCTCAAAGGCTTTCATCTAGACATTAATACTTCAAAAAATTCCCAGGCTTCATCTTCTTTGGGAATATTCTGAGTACTCTATATCATCAATTTACATTTTCTATCAATGAGTTTTTTCCCCTAAAAATATAGGAATGATTTACCATTGGGTTATTCCACACCAACTGATCAGATTTTAGAAATCTGATCATATCTCAGATTTTGATGAAATTTGGCACAGAAGTTGGTTTGGGGCCCAAATGAAACCATGTAAAATTTTAGCTTTGCAGCTCCTATACTATGGCCAAAGTGGCCGCCCCTTTAGACTTCCCACTGGAGACACGGAGCCGGCAATGTTACAAAACTGCATGTTGAGCTTCCTCCTGTGCAGCCAAAAATGACCTGTCTTATACTAATTTGTGCATAGATTTCAAAAATCACATCTATTTGACTACAAACTCAATACCTTTGTTGCAAATGTGGGCTGAAAATGGATAAAATTTGCCCGTTGCAGCCATTGCACCAAAATTCACTGCCTTATAGCCTGGAAATTAACAAGTCTGCAGTTGCTGATTTTGGCAGGTTGATTCATACTTACGTAAAGAGTATTAGATTAAAAGTACAAGTTTCTCATTTTATTCTTGTCTGAGCTATAAGGCCTAAAAGATTGACCATAATTGGAAAACCCCCCAAACTGGCCATATTTGGTGTAATGGGTGCAACACGCAATTTGTATCCATTTTCAGCCCACATTTGCAAGAAAAGCATTGAGTCTGTAGTCAAACGAATGTGACTTTTGAAATCTATGCACAAATTAGTATAAGACAGGTCATTTTTGGACCTCTTGGGGCATTTTTGGCCCTAAACCAACTTCTGTACCAAATTTCATCAAAATCTGAGATGGTAATATGGGAGCATCTGATCAGTTGGCATGGAATGACCCCATTGCCTTCTCTTGCACAATCTAAATTGATGTCTTTGCCTGTATTAAAATGAACACCTGTGTCCAGCAACTTCCAATATCATTGTTGCCCAAAACAGGTGCGTGTTTGCTTTAGTTTAGTGGCTGGTATGATCTTCACATCTTGGATGACCCTGCTGTAAATATATGGTTTTGGCATATATTCCCAATATTCTTTGCTAACCTAACCCAAGAACACTTTTCACATGAAGGAGCACAGTGGGCTTGGGGATAGTCTTTTCATGCTAAATGACAATTCTACTCCCTGACGCTCATTCTCTTATCCTACTTCATGCTATCAAATTTGGGGTGGGGTAGCAACAATTATGCCCTGGAAATCAACTCAGAAGTAAAATGCAAAACAATATTGATGGATTACAGAAAAGGACTGAAAATAACAGATTAAAATTTAATAGAGTAAATCCCAACACTTTCTACTTACAAAAAAAAGACTAAATGCACAGGAATAGAATGGGGTAATACTTGGCTTGGCGATAACTTACATAAAAGATCTTGAAATAGAAATTAATTATAAACTGAATATGAATCAGCAGTATGATGAAACCTGAAAACTGGAGTCACAAAAACTTGGGGGCAAACGACAGCACTCTTCAAATATTTGAAAGGATGTGTCACACAGGAGGCTAAGACCTGTTCGCCATCATCCGATAGAGAATCATGGATTTAAACTACAAAAGGCAGGCTCCATTTGAATGCTAGGAAAACTTCCTATACACTGAAGGCTATTTGACAGTAGCATCAGTTGCTCACCCTTTGCTAATTGTGTTCAAGTCAATTATCTCTGCAAGGGGTTTTAACTGAGTGCTACATTGGGCAGGAGTCTCTTTCAACTGTTATGGTATTTTAGTTATTGGCACAGAACCTTTCTCCATCTTTTCTCCTATATATCCACTTCCCCACTGCTTCCTAAAATGTTTTAAAATTTTTGAAGTGGAGAAAAAGATCTAAAGATAAATTATACACACAGAGACTGAGGGGTGGGGGGCCGATGACTATATGGCCTGTAGAAAGATATCTGTATTGTTCCTTATATATTTATTTGATTTTTGTTGTTGAGTGAGTCACTTGGTTGCTTCTGAATTTTTGTGACTTGAGAAACTTTTTTTGGCCAAGATTATATGATATAATTGCTTGAGTTCTTGGGAACTGACACATGTACACTTTAAATCATCTGAATGATTTCTGTTGAATGTGTTGGTAGACTTAATCACAAAAACTACCAATTACCTGTAACTGGCTATGGATAAAATCGAGAATGTGGGTCCAAATAGCTGGAATGGTTTAATACTTTCTAGTTTCTAGTTTAACCATGCAGCTTCTAAGACCAATGATACAGTGAAATATCCACACAGAATAGTTAATAGTTATAGGAAAAAAAGATTGCACAGTACATGATTACATAACCATGGGAATTAAATTGATGTCCTCTTTAAACAGAAGCAATGTATTGGGGGTGGGGGAGTGTAACGCTTTTTTAATAGATTTTTATTCTGCCTTTCTGTTTCTAAAGAGGTTTCCTCACATACAAAGTCCCAACACATCTTGAAAGGTGTCAGGCTAGTGGAGCCTGATTCGGTCCACTACACCACAGGGATCAAATCTATTCCCAAGTTTGTGTACTCTGCCAAAATAATAAGTGTTCAGGTAGTCTCAACTTACAATCAGTTGCTTAGTGATCATTCAAGCTTATGATGGACCCAGAAAAACGGAACTTACAGCTCAGATTCAAAGTCTGACAGCTGCCCAATTCGCAGTCAAGTGATCAGATTTTCTGCGATTGGCAACTGGCCTGAGTTTCTGACTATTTGCAGCATCCCACTGTCATATGATTGCAATTTATGACTTTTTTTTGCCAGAAACCATAGTAGAGCCTGTAGTTTGATCCTGGTGGGGTTCGAGGTTGACTCAGCTTTCCATCCTTCTGCGATTGATAAAATGAGGGCGCAAAGTGTTGGGGGCAATATGCTGATATTGTAAACCACTCAGAGAGTGCTATAAAGTGCTATGGAGCAGTATGTAAGTCTAAGGGCTATTGCTATTGCTATTTACTTCTAGTTTCCTGCAAAAGATGTCCATTGCAGACAATGAGTTGATTTAACAACCATTTCTCTTTCAAAAAAAAGTAAAATCAGGTCAGTCATGTGATGACTCCCTTAATGAATGGCATGACCTATAGCTTTAATTCCAGGCTCAATTACAGTCATAAATCAAGGACTACCTGTAATGCATTTTGAATGTACCTAAACATAGCCTAGAAGACACATTTGTGGTCAAATCTGACACTGAGTTAGAGGAGAGAAAAGTACAGTATGTATAAAAATCAATGAAGTCAAATTAATGTAGTTAATTCATTTTAGTTTGCATAAAACCTGAGTTTGTACATATTTATATAATTTCTTAGTGACAGAGCCTAAGAAAGAGCAAAATGATGCAGATCTTTGAAGTTTCTGATATGGAGGTATAAATTCATCCATGAAAAACAGAAGAACGTTCCTCTTTTTCAAGATGATTGTATCCAATAACAAAACAAATACCATCCCTGGTGGCAATACTCCAGCTGTACAAGAAAATATTATTTTGCAGATACTCATATTTACATTATGAAAAAACTCCAATTATGGCTAAGATTAATTTGGAGTATTTAGTCAAGACATGTTCATTCTCAGTTAGCACACTGGTGCAAACTCTCAAAAACTCTAGGTGGCAATGTTTAACTACATCGGGATATACAGGCTTGTCCTAGAAAATGAAGCTGGCTCATTGCTTGCTATTTTAGAAAAGATTTCCATCTCTAAAAATTGTTATGAACTATTTCTTCACACAGTGCACAAGTTATTGAATTTTCCAACAGAGTTATGATTGCCTCCAACTTAGACAGCTTTAAAAAAATGGGATGGCTCTGCCATGATGACTATCCAGGTTCACAGGCTAGATGCCAGTTTGCTAGAGAGCAGCAGCAACAGAAGTTTTGTTCTTGGGCTGCCTTGCTTATGGATTTCCAACAGACCTGTGATTGGTTCTGGTGTGAAACAGAATCCTGAGCTATACTGGATTTCAGTATGATCCAACACTAATTTTATTATAAACCAGTGTTTCTCAACCTTGGCTGTTTGAAGATGCATGGACTTCAACTCCCAGAATTCCCCAGCC
>JANHFR010439943.1:0-11460 GCA_032468015.1 Mimophis mahfalensis | reverse complement strand
TTGCGGGCTGGGGAATTCTGAGAGTTGAAGTCCAGGCACCTACAAACGGCCAAGGTGGAGAAACACTGCTGTAGACATAGTTCAGGCAAGCACTTATATCTGTGTAGGTTGAAAATAGAACCTGTTTGCATGTCTCAGAATTCAAGTTGAGATTGGTGACAGGTGTGTTTTAGTGTGCTGTAGTTAGGTTAAAACTGAAGAACGCTTTAGGAATGACAGCCCTTGTGTTGAATACAATTAAGAATGGACAACTTTCAACCATGGGAGCGCTAAACCTTTTTTCTTATTGCATCTACTGAAATAGGCAGAGTTTGATAAAGCAGCTGAAGAAGTTAAGAACCTGAAGACTCAGCCATCAGATCAAGAATTGCTGGATCTCTACGGCCACTTTAAGCAAGTTACAGTTGGAGATGTAAATACAGGTAAGAACTACTGGTAGTAGCAGTATGTGCACAAGGTTTCAGCATCTCAAATAAAGGAATAAAACATCCTTGGTTGAGCAAAACCTTTTCAGAACTGGGCTGAAGTCAAGACCTGGCTCATTTTTAGCCACACACTCTTAACCTATTCTACTTTTACTTTAATATTTATGTTCATGACAAACTTGCTAATAGACTTCAGCTTGACTTTTGATTGAAAACTTATTTGGTCAGAGATACGCTACAGGCAGAGATCCATAGCGCTTCAATATACCTAAAAGAGAATTATTGCAGATAGTATTAAAAACATAACTGTTAATACATGTTCCTCAATGACTCATAACTACCTGTAATAGCATTAATTTCTTAGTGAAATATATATTTAAATTGTGTTTGACTTATTCCCATCATGTGTCTAAGAATTTGAGGTATCTTTGATCAAGCAGATATCTGAACCTGCTCCCTAATCCAACGTGCCAGCCACTATATCATGTATGGCATGGTCTCAGCTATAAAATACCTATCACAATATGTTCATTCATATACTTCACTAGTATGGATTTATATTGTGCTTTTATTTCATGCAACTCAGGGTAAGAATGTAATGTTCCAGGATCTAACTTTCCACACAACAGCAGCTCTATTAAGGAGATTGGATTAAAAAAGAGAGGCCTAAAGTCATCCAGCCGGCTTTCATATCAATGGGGAACCAGGACTTTCCTGGTTTCTAGTCCAGAACCTTAATCATGACACCACGTTTTTCTATAAGATTACTGGTCACAATGAGCGCAGTGGTTCTTTGACACAGTGCTTGATAGTGTTCAAGATAGCCATCTCTCCCAGCCATCCTGGGGCAACATCATCTAGAATGTCCTTGCCAGTATGTTTCTGTGTTGTTTCTGAGAATGTGAGACTGCAAACAATGTGATACTACAGTGCATCTCAGGTTTCTTGTTCTATTCATTGTAGTTATTCCTCATAAAGCAATAGAGGCCAAAGGTGGTGGAACTTGTGGTTAATGCCTTAGGGAATATTCTACAAGCAGACTTGGCATATTATGATCCTAAGGAAGATTCCATGTTCCAAGCAAGATAGATGGATCAGAGATAGGAATTAAAGCATTGCATAACTAATTAAGAAATCTGGCAAAAGTTTTTAGCCAACATGCTGTTTAAGTAACTTATGTAAGAACCAACACACTTCAGGCTTCTACTGCTTTATGAGGATTAATTACAATGACTAGACCAAGAATCTTGGCACATATCATGGAACTGTTCCAAAATAGGAGTTCTGGGAATTGCAGTTTCAACTTCTAAAATCATGATGGTTATGCAGCCTTTTCCACTGAGCTTTTGTTTATAGAATGGGAAGTTAAACTGGAAAATTGTAACCTAATTTTCTTGACTAATCTTGCATGAATTGTGATATAAGAAATGATTATAGAAGCCATGCCATGTTAGTGCATGAAGTGTTTGACTCTGCAAATGCCAGGAAACTGAAACCAAAATACCAGAAGTTTGATTTTAGTTGTAACAGAACATGATGTTATAACAAACAATTGGTAGAAAATAGAAGCTTTGCTTTGCATGACTGTGCCTAGCTTTATATGTTATGAAGAGTACAATCTGGTGCCCAGATAGAAGATGGGAAAATATTTACTGGTAATAACATTCAATTAACACCTTACAATTAACTAAGGTTTCTACTACAGACCTGCATGGTTATGTTACAGGAAGGCCAGCTGAAAAACAACTCAGATAAAATGAGCCATAAGCAGCATAAACCTCTAAACTGGAATTAGCAGCCTAGTGAACTCCAGATATCTTGGCCTTTCTAAGCCATTTTCTTTGTTCAGTGTAAGCAATGTTTGTGTTAGTTGTGGTCTGATTTATGTAAATGATACCAGATTCTCTGTCTCTGCTTCAAGATCTCCTACTGTATGCGAAAGTGGTTAAGATGATTGAGAATTTGGAAAGAAATTTCTTCTAACAGTCCTATTTTTAAAAAAAATAAATCATGAGAATGCACTTATGTTAATTGTGAGAATTGAGCCTGGAGGCAATTCTTTATCATGTCATAAATCATTTTAATCACTGCCTGCTATTATAATTTCCTTGCTTTCTTAAAGATTTGGCCTCTTGTGCAACTATTCCAAACTTTACAGTTGTTTGAAATACTGCTCCTATTGTCTACTTAGATGTTCCTTATAGTTTCAAATAATTTTGCTTACTCATATAAGAAAGGAAGTCTAAGGGCAGCTTGGAGATCAGAAAAATGAGACATAGAAGGCTCTTCGCTAATACAGTTGCAACTATACTGATACTGTTGGACATTTGAGTGGAGATATAAAGCTCCCTGCTGAGCATTGCTGGCATCTCTGCTGGGGAAACAAGGGACAGTAGCTCATTTTGTCTCTGGGTTAGTGCTGCCAACTTGAGCTCAAGGTCATCCATTCTGCCTGGCAAGCAGCGGGTTCCCCCCCCCCCCAGACAGACTCATTGCTAACTTTGAGGATTAAAGTTTTAAAGTGGCAGATTTGTTGAATGACACCCCATTGCATTAGTAGCTTAGGCCAAATGAAGCAGATCTCCAAAATATGTTTCATGTGAGATAAATACACAGCACTGTTTCTTTTGTGCTGGTGACCTGTCAGAAAGAAAAGTGCCAAAAAGGACAAATTGTCAAGGAAAGAAAGACTGCTCAGTTAACTATCTCACTAGGCAGAAGCACACATCATTTACTGAGAAAGGATCACATGTTCACAGAACAACATGTAAAAAGGAAAAGAGAGAAATGTACACAGAAATATTAGTACAAATGTCCACAGAAATATTTTCATATGCATGCTTTGTTTTTACAAAGATTTTAGCATCATTCAGGGTGGGTGTGATATTAGATCCCTTTCACTTGGATATTATATATAGTTGTATGGATGAATACCTGATTGGAGTTAAGTAGGAACCTAAAAGACTATACATGTTGAGTTCTCACAGTGTACAGCACTTAGAGTCTTGGGTAAAGCAGGCACAGCAAAGGGTTAAAAATGGCACTCTGTTTAAAACTGCATTAGTTTTTCTGGTCAACATAAATATGCAAACATGATCAGAAAGTTCCATGGAAGTTTTTTAGAATGTGAGTGCCATCTTTTGTTCACACAATGGCTCTAAAAGAAAATGGCACTTTAATGTGAATAATTTCAGAATAGAATCTTTTTATATCTTTAACAGAGGAACAGAGGAACTTGCTAGAAGCAAATACCACTCAAAATTGAGGATATATGTTTTTCATTTATTTGTTTTATAACTTGCTGCTCCATTCACTGAGATGATAAGGGAGACAAGCACCTATAAAATAAAACAAATTATTTTTGAAAATGGCCAGGTACTCTGGAAAGTTCAGGAATAAATTTGCAAGTACAATATTTGAGTATGAACAGCAGGTGATTTCATGTGGAGGTAAAAGTTTTTGTGAAATGGTATACATATACCATTAAAAACAAAGTATACCTCTTAATGCAATATGCAAGTAGTTGACCTGAAAGTGCTTGAAGTTATGATGGAACCTGATTTCAAAGTTCCAATGTTGTGCTCGCACACAGTGTCGTGTGACTATATTTCAGGCACTGGGCAACTGCCCCACATTTGCAGCCATTTGCAGTGTTCTGTGGTCATGTGACCATGATTTACAGTGTTTTCTGGGAAAAACTGTTTACTTCTGGTTTCCAAGTGCTTTGTAGCAAAGAAGGTTGTAAAATTGGGTCCAGTCACATAGTGAATGCTTTACAACTGTCATGACTTACAAAGCATAATTGCCAGGCTCAGATATGGTCATAAGTCAAGAACTACCTGCAGAGCCTGTTTTCAAATTTTTGTGATCTAATCTGCACAGAGGAATCTGACTTCTGCATGAGCATACATGTTGATAGGCATGTTAAACTGAATGATGCAAGCAAAACTTGTCCATATGTATGTCAAGGTAACAGCTTCACATAACAATTCATGATAGCTGGTTTTCCAGCTGTATAAGAAGCCTCTTTGACATACATACTGGTAGCAGTAATAAGCAGATCCACTGTAGTGTATTCTAATCTAGCAACAGCTATACTATATTGATTGGGTGGAAAAAGATTACAATTATGGACACCATTTCTTCTCTGGTTTTCTAATAAATGTCACAATCACTAAATAGTAATTGACCCACACTGGCAGGACATTTTAATTTAAGTTAGAACAGCTACAGGTTTTTTAGCAGATGACAAGAATTTGTCCACCCTGCTGCAATGAAGCACTTTCATAATTGCTGGTAATTAACATCTGTTTTTTTAATGTGCTTTCAGTCAGTAATAACTATAGCAATCACATTTGATTTATATACTGCTTATCAGGGCTTTTAACCCTCCCTAAGCAGTTTACAGAGTCAGCATATTGCCTCCAACAATCTGGGTCCGCATTTTACCCACCTTGGAAGGCTGAGTCAACCTTGAGCCTGGTGGGATTTGAACTGCCTAATTGCAGGCAGCTGGCAGCTAAATACTACATTCATGCCCATAGGGAGGCCCTCCTTCAGGTGCCGCCAATAATGGAATGTCAGTGGGCGGCTCCGAGGTCGAGCTTTCTCAATGGAAGCACCTGCCCTATGGAACCAACTCCCACTGGAACTGCGGACCGCCCCGACCTCTCCACCTTCCGCAAAGAGTTGAAGACCTTTCTTTTCACATCAGCCGGTCTGGACTAAAGGATTTTTGTTGGGACATGTTATAATTTAATTTTATTTGATTTATAATTGTTGTTTTTAAGGCCTTGTAAAACCGCCCTGAGTCCCCAGGGAAAGGGCGGTATAGAAATTCAATAAATACATACATACATACATACATACATACATACATACCTCTGCTCGCTGCACCACCATGGCTCCTTGAGATTTAAGACATTTAAAATATATAAGCTCTTAATTTAGCATATAAAATACAGTAGAACCAGGAGAGCCTTACATTTTTTTAATGTCAAAATTGTCTGATTCCATATATATTTTTAAAAACGCTTGTTCTGATTATACCTTTTGCATAGCCTGTAAAGTTAAAGTTCATTATTTTTGCTTAAGTGAAGTCTCCTCAAAACTGTGATTTTGTACTATAAGCACATCTAAGATCCATGTGATCCATGTTTTTGTTTCAGAACGCCCTGGAATGTTTGATTTAAAAGGCAAAGCCAAGTGGGACGCCTGGAATAAATTAAAAGGTAAGCCTTGGCAAAGACAAATGAAATGACAAATGACAAAAGCACCAATTTTAGCCAAATCTTCAGATTTGCAAATGGAAAGAATATCATCTCTATTCTCTTAACAGGTGATTTGTTGGTGTCATAAAAGACAATTAACTTTTGCACATGCTTTTTTTTGCACAAGGGGGTCATTGAAATTCAGTGCCAATCTAAAATTTTTGAAGAAAAAAGAGGATAGAAATTTCTTACATTAGCCAATATTGTTCTGTAGACAAATTCTTATCTGAATATTAAGTGTTTTACATAAGAAAATTTCTATAATGGAACTTGACAATGATAAGAATCTGAAAGTTCAACTAATTGGCCAGATTCCCAGGTAAATTGAACTGATGAAATGTGTTGCTTATTCTTACCAAAAGTTATGGCTTAAATCAAAACTCAATCTCATCAACCAAAAGGCCATAAAAGCTAGGAGTAAGAGTCCTGTTAAATGCACAGTGCTCAGCTAGTTAACATTAATATAAGTGGTATTCTTTTAATAGTTATTGAACTTTTTTCCCAGGAAGTTTACAGGGGAGGAAAAAGAGATTTTTCAGGGAGCTTTTAATTGAAACATTTCTGGAGCCATCAAACAATCTGTTTGATCTTGACAATTTCTCATAAAGGAAACGTGCATGCCTTTACAAGTTTTTGTCAATCTTCTGTATAATTTCAGATTGCAGAAGCAATGGCTATTGTTGTTTCTTCACAGGCATAAAGAATAAAGTCGCTTATCTTTATGCAACCAATTGGCACACTGGAACCATTACTTACGCAAGAACTGCCCAACTAGTTTGTCTAGTTGCAAAAGGGAGAAATTAGGGTAGCAAATAATGGGAATTGCAAAAATTTTCATACTGTATTTTTGCTCACCCACCAAAAAACTTTTTTTTCCCTTCAGGTATGTCCAAAGAAGATGCAATCAAAGTATATATAGCCAAAGTTAATGAGCTGAAGGAGAAATATGGAATGCAATGAACTCCTGCCTGAATGGAAATATGCTGTACTAACAATATGGATACTTAAATTGTATAGCACACAGTACTGCCAACAGTGCCAAATATTTGCCACTTTTGAATAGCAGTGTAAATTTTTCTTCTAATGGTTTATAGAATAAAAATACCCAGTTGGTGTTCAACTGGGTGGAAACAGCAGCTTTTTCTACTTGTTACTCATTAAAGTGCTACAGTAATTCATACTGTAAGTATGAATTTCCCTGGTGGGTTCACATCATATGCTTATTCATAATAAACAAACCACATTTAGTTTTGTATATTACATGCACCAGCCCCTGATATGCCTATTTGCTCCTTTGGGTCCCGTATGTAGGCTGTTCCAGCAACTCGGCAACAACTGAAACACAGACAAACAGCTGTTCAGGTATACAGACTGCTTGCCTAGGATCTGGGGAAGGCAGATAAATTTACCCCTCCAATTAAGATGCTCTGCTAGATTGAAGACTACCCCATACCAATTACCATGTTAGCATGTAATCCTAAACTGAACTACTGACAAGCAAATATACACCTGCTGGTTCCTTTGCAAACAGGATAATTAACTGGGTTTTTTAAAGTCATGGTTTGATTATTTATTTATTTATTTATTTTAAATCCCATTTATATGCTGCCCTTCTCAGGAGACTCAGGGTGGCTTACAATCTGTTTAACCACAAATCAATGTGGATTAGGATGATTAGGTCCAAGCCAGGCACATCCTTGGGTTGTGCAACATACTATGCAGGTTTGTTAGAAGTGCGTCAATGTACACCGTCAATGCTAAGAGGAGTGACTATATACTTTATCCTACAAACTGGATCTCTTGCCCTGTAACATGGAGAATTAGTAGAAATCTATGGCTCAGGAATTCAAGGCGACCAAGTTGGCTGCAAGAGGAAGAATGCAAAAGAACTTAAAAGAGAGGTAGAGAAGGAAAAGGTTGTATACACACTGGTAAAAAGAAGAAGAAATGAGAACTTGTAGCAATACATTTGCTCCACTAGTTAAAAAAAAAATCTATTCAATCCCATCTGATTCCTGGAGACTGCCTGAACAAGTCCCTACAGTTTTCTTAGCAAGGTTTTTCAGAAGTTGTTTGCCATTGCCTCCTTCCTAGGGCTGAGAGAAAATGACTGGCCCAAGGTCACCTGGCTAGGTTTACTAAGAGAGGGTTAGAACTCAGTCTCTCAGTTTCTAGTCTGGCGCCGTAACCACTATACCAAACTGGCTCTCCAAACTGCTTTTAATTATACTTAATTTAAAAAATGAATCCAGAACAAACACTAAACTGGGCATGACACCAACACAGTTGGAGTTAACCAGGACTTTCCTGGGCAAACTATGTCATATTGCTTAGCATGATCTACAAGTCTACTACTGTGAATTTCAGATTGCTTTTATTCCTTAGCAATGGTACTTCTAAGGGGTATGGCAATTACCACTTAACAGCAAGTGGTATTCTGTTGAAACCTTACATACATTTATTTATTTATTTCATTTCATTTCATTTCATTTCATTTTTATACCACCCTTCTCCCGAAGAACTCAGGGCAGTGTACAGCCAGATGTCATTGTACATTGATGTCAGGCTTGAGTAATTGAAATAGTAAAGTTGTAACCTTAACTTGTATCAGATTAAATCCTTTATTGATTATTTGTCTCTTCCCAAAGGCAATCTTCATATTTAATTGCTACAAGTTGCTGACTGCAGTGGCAGCTGAAATTATCTGCTGCCTTTGCACTAAATGTCAAAGCTGCAAGCTGACACTGGCTGAGTTATTCTAGACAGTAATTGCAAAAAAGCCCATCCAAAAAAGGCTATAGAAATAACCTCTTTGCAATATTGAACTGGAGATAGTCCAATGTGTGCATTATTAATCTTAACAGGTCTTCCATTCTATCTGTGCACTGAGTAGTTCGTTTATTGAATAAATCAGAACTGGCAGGGTTTGTCCACATACTAAGCCACAAGGCATTATGACAATATGTTTCATGAGTCTAGTCTTAGGCTGAAAGCATGCAACATGTTGAGCCATACATTGCTCAACTGCATTCCAGCCTCCTATATTGCATGAACATGGCTTGTCAGGTTAGCTGATGGTTAAGTATGTCAAACAAAACTTGTGTTAATTGACCGTGTCACATGAACGTAGGCCTATGTTCTTGAACAGGCTTTAGGCCAGAAAACAATACATCAGGACTGAATTAAAACAGGCAAATATAAGAAGGCACATCTGGCCAGACTATAAAATATTTTCATCTTGCAAATTTGTTATCAGCCTTCTTGTAAAGTATTTTGAATATATATGTACAACAATGACCTACAAAAATGGAATCCAAAGATTAACACTTTAGAAACAATCTTGCCAGCAGAGGGAGCCAGGTCCCTTTGAATACAGAACCTATATAAAATGAGGTGTAGCTTTTTCATCCTGGTTTAAGCTATTGTAGCAAAACTTTTAAAGGACAATTGAAGTACCTAAGAGAACTGAAATGGAAGTAACCTTCCACAGGAGGAATTGGTAATACATTTTGTTTTCTAACTCTAGCTCAAACACCAACAGTTGAATATTCAATATAAAAGATCAGCTTTACCTTCTAGAGCAGGGGTTTCCAATTCTGGCTACTTTAAGGCATGTGAACTTCAAATCCCAGAATTCTCCAGCTGGCTACAGAATTCTGGGAGTTGAAGTCATACGTCTTAAAATTGCCAAGATTGGGAATCCCTGCTCTAGAGCAACCAAAAATATCTAAAGTTTGAGATCAAGAATGGAGGATAGCAAGAGTTAGCAAGACTCATCTATAGAAGACTACATAAGGAGGTCAAAATATGAAGATCTGAGAAGGATTGTAGTGGAATGCCCTAGACACTGAAAACTTTTCATTCACTGGTAACAGAAGTCAGTAGTAATTCAAGACTATTGCAGTATTCCCTAAAATTTATGAAATAAAATTTACTAAGAAATCTAAAAACAGATTGTATGACCCTGAGCAATTTCATTTTAGTCACTCATCTGGAAGCATAAATCACTAGTTGGAATACTAGTTGGTTTTATTTTATAGGCTGGACATGTACTATTTTGGCAGAATCATATCTAAAGTAATATAGTCTAAAACTCCTGTTTCACTAATAGCTGTCTGCATCTTGCTTTTCTTTCTCTTTCTTCCTTTTCAACTTTTATTCTGTGTGCCTTTTTATCTGTTCCCTGCTAGGGAGAGACCATCCTGCCTTCCTTTGAAGACCAGAGAGATCTTGCTTGCTCATGATGGGCTACGGGTAATCCTCTAATTATGACCACAACTGAGCCCAAAATTTCTGTTGCTAAGCCAGACAGTTAAGTGAGTTTTGCACCATTTTACAACCTTTCTTGTCACAGTTGTTAAGTGAATCACTGCAGTTGTTAGGTTAGTAACAGTTGTTAAATGAGTTTGGCTTCCCCATTGACTTTACTTGTCAGAAGGTCGCAAAAGTCATCACACGGCCCTGGACACTGCAACCATAAATACATGCCAGTTGCCTAGCGCCTGAATTTTGATTGTGTGATCATGGGAGTGCTGCAATGGTCAAAAGTGTGAAAAACATTGTCACTATTTTCAGTGCTGTTGTAACTTTGGTCACTAAACGAATGGATGTAAATTGAGGACAACCTGCAAACAGTCCTCAGATGGTTTCAGCATGTTTTGGCAGACCACTTCCAGAAGCAGTACCCACCTTTGGTGGGGGAGAACAGGCAGGAGTTCACAGAGGGCAGCACAATACTGTGAGAGGCCTTGGGTTACTGTCTAGGTGGCCCAGCCAACCAGACTCTGCTATGGCCAGGAGAAGACTCACCTCTCAGGCTAAAGCCATTTGTCTTCCCAGAATTCTTCTGACAGCTCAGCTGCCCATCTACACTTTCCTAGGCACATTCTCAGCACCTTCAAAGGCTGGACAAATGATTTTGAGAGGAGCTGAACCTATTGATGGATACTTCCATTTAACTATTCCAAAATGAAATCCCTGTAATATTTAGGAAAATGCAAGCACCTGACACAGCAACACAACTCAGCAAAAAGGATTTTCATGCTTAAGAAACTAAGTGGGAAGGTGAATGAACACAAGCAAAATATTCCTGCAATATGTTTACATAAAACATATGTTTGGCAAAATGTATGGGAACTCTGTTTTACTTTGCTCAAAAGGGCTTCCAGGTTGTTATTGGCACTAGTATCTTCATCAAAAATGCTGAACTGGTATAGTGGTTCAAGTGCTGGCCTAGAAACAAGGAGGCTGTGAGTTCTAGTGCTACTTTAGACAGGAAAGCCAGCTGGGTGTCTTTAGGCCATCATACTCTCAGCTCAACCCAACTCACGAGGTGCTTGTTGTATGGAAAATAAGAGAAAAGAAAATTGGGTACTGTATGTTTGCCTCCTTATATCTTCTATATCTATAAAAGAGAGCTGTCTATTGCCAGTGTTTGTGGGTATGTTCCAGAAAGGATCTTTCACTTGCCCACCAAAATGCCCCAAACTTCACAAGTACCTATTTTCAACTCCCGTGATTAACAGCAGGGTGGGGGTCCAGGAAGACTGTTGAGAAATTTTTCAGGATGAAAAGGAGTTCCAAAGTGGTCAGTCCCATGGACGTTTTTCTGCTAAGCTGCACTGAGCATGTGCAAGGGATCGCCCAAAGAATGCTGGGAATTGTAGGCTGCCACATTGTCATTCTGCGCATGTGCAGATAGAAAATAGAGCCAAACTCTGTTAAGGCTTCACTAGGAGGTGATTTGAAGAGAGGTAATGTTATAA
>JANHFR010436786.1:0-11473 GCA_032468015.1 Mimophis mahfalensis | reverse complement strand
CTGGAGGAGGAATTCTGGGAGTTGAAGTCCACCAGTCTGAAAGCTGTCAAGTTTGAAGACCCCTGTTCTAAGCCAGGACAAATCCTAAAATCGCATTTGCTAGGAGTGTCTTTGCTGCTTGGGGTGAATCAATCAGAATAGAGCTGGAAGGGACCTTCTAGTCCAACCTCTTGCTCATGCGGGAAACCCTAAACCATTTCAGACAAGTGGCTATCCAGTCTCTTCTTAAAAACCTCCAGTGATGGAGCACCCAGAAATTCTGGAAGCAAGCTGTTCCACTGGTTAATTGTCCTCACTTGTTATGAAGTTTCTCCTTAATTCCAGGTTGTTTTTACTCCTTGATTAGTTTCCATCCGTTGTTTCTTAACCTGGATAGGAATCCTGGCTTGGATTTTAATTGCCTCCAAGTTCAACCAGCCAGGGACTGCAATCCTAAATATTTAAAAGAGGACCTATGTCTTGTTCCTCCACTTACCTATGTCCTTGTACCTGGGATGCAGCTTCTGTCACTTCCATAAATCATCATCTGCTCTGGCCTTCATGTTGGCATAACCGCCATAGATGTTGTCTGTGTTAGTGACTCAATGCCATGTTTGCCGAGCAAATGGGAATGAATAAAATTAAGGAAAAGGAAGCAAGCAAAGGTTGGGCCACCTTTCACTGATTAAAGGTGAAAGAAAACAGTGTGAAAATCGGTTTGATCCTCAGTGTTAAAAAATCTTAAGATTTTGTTAATTGGAGATGCAAACGCAGGGCAAAGAGGTGGATGAGAAATTTACATAGCAACCGACTTTTATCTTCCCTGGCTCAGAAAATCACAGGGATGGTGTCTGCGAAAGCCATGAAAGAAAGATTATGACAGTTGTAGACAGAATGTTGAAGTGCACCAGCACCGTGCTGACAACAAAAGTGTTTATTGCCAAGGGCGCAAATTTTCTGGTTTGTAACACAGGACTGTGAAAATGGGATCATTAGAATGGCTGATAAAAGAAGAATGGTTGGCTTTGAACTGTAGCTCAAGAGAAATTGTCAGTAAGACCTTGTTCATCCAGAAGAACAAATAAATACTAGCTGAAATAAAAACTAGGCTGCTGTGTGAAAACTCTAATAGTGGAAGCTGAGACTGAAATGTTTTGGACATGTAATGTCAAGGCAGTGCAGTCCTTGGAGAAGACCCTAATCTTGGAGAAATCAAGAGAGAGAGAGGGAGATGAGGGAAGCAAAGAAGGTGATGTATCTTGTAAGCAACTTACAAGAACTCTGAAGTGTTATTACTGGAAAATGATCCCAGAGCTCTGAAGTTCAAGAAGAGTTGGAAGTGATTGAATAAAAACTGCTTGGAGCAACCTGGAGGAAGGGATTTAGTGTACACGTTGAATTGGAAAATATGAGGTAGGCAATAAAGTCTCTTTAGTTTCATTAGCTTAGAAGAAAAAGAAGAAAGAAGAGGAGGAGGAGGGGGAAGAAGGAGGAGGAGGAGGAGAAGGAGAAGGAGACATGCATGGGCATCATCCATGAAGATGCCATGGATTGAGCCAAATGGATATGCTGACAAGTGGATCCTGGCATGCCACCAGAATAATGCTAGGAAGAATATGAATATGAATATGAATAAGAATAAGAGGAGGAGGAGGAAGAAGAATAAGAATAATAATAAGAGGAGGAGGAGGAAGAGAAGGAGGAGGAGGAGGAGGAGGAGGAGGAGGAGGAGAAGGAAAAGGAGAAGGAGAAGGAGAAGAGGAGGAAAAGAAGGAGGAGGAGGAAGATCATAATGAAGAAGTTATCCATACTGTTATGTCTGACCACTCTGAGGATTTCAGTATCTATTATTCAGGATGTGATACCAGAAAAACAAATGGAGTGGCATTTATTGTAAGCAAGAAAGTTACCAGATCAGCGGAAAACATCTTAACTGTCAATCACTGAATTATGACCATGAGAATTCCCTCAACAACCCAGTTATCCAAGTCTGTGCCACAATGATTGCGCAACAGAGCTCGAAAGAGAGAGCTCTTGTATCCTGGTCCAAGAAACTCTGAAGGAAGTGACCAAAAAAAAGAGAGAGATTGTTTATATTTTGGGTGACTTCAAAGCAAACGTTGGCAAACAAGCAGAGATATGCATCATTGGTTGTTTTGGACAAGGAGAGAGGAACGATGCAATGATCGTTGGGTACAATTTTGCTAAGAAAAATGATTTAGGATCATGAATACATGGTTCAATCAACACAAGCACTGCTTACACACTTGGACCTCACCGGATTTCCCCATAATCAGCTTCAATACAGACATGATTGGTCATAATCTTCTTTTAACTCTCCCTTTTTACAAGCCTAAAAAAGGTAAAAGTTCCCCTTGCACACATGTGCTAGTCGTTTCCCGACTCTAGGGGGCAGTGCTCATCTCCGTTTGAAAGCCAAAGAGCCAGCGCTGTCCGAAGATGTCTCCGTGGTCATGTGGCCGGCATGACTAAATGCCAAAGGCGCACAGAACGGTGTTACCTTCCCACCAAAGGTGGTCCCTATTTTTCTACTTGCATTTTCATATGCTTTTGAACTGCTAGGTTGGCAGAAGCTGGGTCAAATAACGGGAGCTCACTCCATTATGCAGCGCTTGGGATTCGAACTGCCGAACTGCTGACCTTTCTGATCAACAAGCTCAGCATCTTAGCCACTGAGCCACCACATCCCTCTCAACCCTGTAATCCCTTAATTTGTGGTAGAGTTGGGCAACTGGATGGAGCTGAACATTTACTGGCTGGCTGCCCTTCCTGACACCTATGTGAAGTTCACAGCAGATTTTTTTTTTCTTTGTGCCCTGGGAGAAAAACATCTGCTGCTACATAGGATTGAACTCTCAACCTTCTGAGTGGAAGGCGAGCATCTTCACCACTAGGCCACCACACTGCTCGTTGTCATAATCTTCTTCCAACATGATCTATTGTAGGTTCTAGTGTAGGAATTTCATCTTGGCCTTTCAATCAAGTATGCGCCGGATAGGACATGCTTGATTATCTGTGGTCATTTGAGGTCAACCAGATGAGAGAGATGTTCCCAGGTGGTTAACAGGCCTGGGATTCCCTGCTTGGCATCCCATCTAGGTTCAAACCAGGCCTGCCTCTGCTAAACTTCTAGGTCCGAATGAGCTTGGCCAAGGTCTAGCATCTGCTGAAGCAGATGCCACAGACGATGAGCAAAATATAACACTGCAAGCACGGAATGCAAATTCCTTTCAGTAATGTCATTCATTCAAAATGTAAGCTCTAGCTTACTGTTTGAATGGGCATTATGAACACATTACAGCTGGTTTTGTCAACAAATTGTCCATTTATCTGAAGCTGCCGCCTGCTAGCAGCTTTGCTCCTTATTATTTATTTATTAATCACATCTACATTGCTGTCCATCTTGTTTGAAGGTGACTCTTCAAGCCAGCACAGTCCTCAGCTGTGGATAAAATCAAGATCGTATGAAGCGTTGGCACCAGTTTGTAATGACTTGGTAAGGCCAGACTTGGAATACTGTGCCCAGTTTTGGTCATCACAATATAAAAACGTCGTTGAGACTCTGGAAAGAGTGCAGAGAAAAGAAACAAAGGGTATTAGGGAGCTGGAGGCTAAGACACATGAAAAACAGTTGCAGGAATTGGTTATGTCTAGTTTAATGAATGGAAGGACTACGGGTGACATGAGAGCAATGTTCCAATATCTCTAAGGGGCTGTCACAAAGAAGAGGGGGGTCAACCTACTCTCCAGAGCACCTGAAGGCAGGACAAGAAGCAATGCATGGAACCTAATCAAGGAGAGAACCAGTCTGTAGGAATATTATAGTACCAAAATGGCTTCTGAGCTGACAGACCTAGAGGGTTTCCAGTGTTCCTATGACCTAATCTTTTTCAGATGAGAAACTCTCTTGAGAAGCACTGTGTTTATCTAACAGGATGTAAGGTGGGCCCCTCATATCTCTCTGGTTGCCAGGACAATGGAGTTACTTTCCCAGCCTCTGGATTGGCTTCTTCTACATATAATGTAATGCTGTATTGTATAACCATCTTTGCCATTGGTTCAAATAAAGTGGGAGGGGGCAGAGAGCAGAACTTTTTTTACTTTACTTTACTTCTGGCCCTTTACTTTAGCTCATCTCTCACTCTGCTCTTGGTCCTCCATCTTTGGGTCTCTACCCTCATCACTATGATTCGATGCTGTCCTCCCTGGAAAAGCTGCCTGGTTTCTGTCATGTGGATTTTCCTCCCATCACACCAATCTAGAACTAAGGAGAAATTTCCTGATAGCTAGAATAATAAATCAATGGAACAGTTGGACTCTGGGAGTTGTGAGTGCTCCATCACTGGAGGTTTTCAAGTAGAGGTTAGAGAGACATCTGTCCCAAGTGGTATAGGGCACGCATGCCTGAAGTGGCACACAGAGACATGTTGGCTGGCATGCGAACCATTGCCCAGCTCAGCTCCATTGCGCATGGGTGCACACCTCCCACACGCATGCATGACCCCCATCCGCATCTCCCTGGGCATGCGCGCAATGCGGAACAGCTGAAAAAACAGCTGATCGGAGCTGCCGTGCCAATCAGCTGAACTTCAAATGCCAAACCATTGGTTAAATGTAGCAACCAGTTTGCCTGAACTGGTAGCTAAATGTGTGGGGGGTAGGGGGAGCACAGGGGGTCATGCATGCATGCGCAAGGGGTCATGTGCAGATGCGTGGGGTGTGCACCATTGCATTATGGGTGCAGGCATGCACAGGGGTGCCCAGGTGCATGCGTACGCCCTTTTGGCACACGACCACAAAAAGGTTCGCCCTCAGTGGTATAGGGTTTCCTGCTTGAGCAGTGGGTTGGACTAGATGACCTCTGAGGCCCCTTTGAACTCTGTTACTCTGGATGTGCACCACAGTAATGTCTTTATTTTAGCAGAAAGCGGGAGTGAATGAAGTGGACTTGGCCAATTGTTTTTTTCCCTGTTCCTGCTCTGTTCACTTAGTTTCAGTTTATGAAAGCTGAAGATTAAAAGTAAATTTGCTTATGTGTGTTTGTGTTTGTGTGTGTATGTGTTTGTGTGTGAGCGTGTGTCTGTATGAAAAAAAAAATTAGGCAGGTAGGTATGCTAGACAGAAAGTTATGACTAATGTTCTCCAGCTGTGGATAATTGCTTTTGGTATTGCTTTGAAAATTGCAAAGGATTCTGCACCGGCGTAAACAACTCAAGACACTGAAAAGAAAAATCAAGGGTCCCCCCCTCTTATAAGACTAATTTCATGACTTTTCTGAAGAATTTTGGAAGAAATGCTGGAAATGAAAAAAAAAAAAGCACACACAACTGAAGTGGTGACACCAGTCTTTCGGGGTTTTAAGTGTGCGTGTGAGTGCAAACCTAGCTGATACGTACTCACTCCTTCCCCCAATTCAAGTGCATATCAAAGCTGATAGACTCAAAGAGCTGCAAGGGACCTCAGAGGTCTTCTAGTCTAACCCAGTCCCAAGGCAGGAGACCTTATTCCATCCTGGTCAAATCCTCCTGGGATGGAGCACCCTCACCTTCTGGAGGCAGGTTGTTCCACTGATTAATGGTTCTCATGGTCAGGATCGAGTAGCAAGGATGCGTGATGGTAACCTTTACCTTGACCTCGTCTTACTTTATAAGATGCAGATATGCACACCCAGGGGTGGGTTTCAATTTTTTTTAACAGCTGGTTCTGTGGGCGGGGCTTGGTGGGCATGTGACGGGGTGGGGAGGGGCAACTCACCATCAGTCACATAAAGGGGTGCCTCACCTGGCTCCTCCCCTCCCAACTCTACAACCTCTGTGCGCATGTGGGGAGCAGTGGCGGGGGCAGCTTCTGAGCTTTCTCCCCCTCATGCTGGAGGAGAGGGGGCTGGCTAGGCTGGAGGAAGTGCCCAGCTGAGCCATTCCTTGCTGTCCTCCAGCAGGTGTGAGGGGGAAAAACCTTCTCCCCCTCACTCCAAAAGAGAGCAGGGAATGGCCACTACGCTTTTTGCCAGCCAGTGGCACGATTTGCCTCTGAGCTGTGCAAAATCGCTGTGGGGAGGGGTGGGGCCAACCAGGAGTACGATTTACTGGTTCTCCGAACTGCACAAAATCGTAACAACTGGTTCACCCAAACCAGGCCAAACTGTCAGAAACTCCACCCTTGTTCACACCTACATGTCTTCTCTGGTCAACACCTGAGGACCAGTTTTGGAATAATGTCAGGACTCCATTGAAGGATCGCCATTCTAGCAAGAGCTCGGACTCACAAGGTAGATCCAAGTTATACTTTATTAGCAGACCTCACGATGGCAGACTGAGGTAATTCTGAAACTGACACAAAAGTTTCAATTCTCCTCAAAAGAATTTCAAACCCATCCCGCTATTACCATGTGATAAATCACATTGTCCAATCCGGGCCAAATAGTTGGTGCGCAATTCAGTAAATTAAACTGGTACACACCTTGTGGCATGACCTTGACTTCACATCAAGAATGTGAAGACGGGTTGTTCCCTCTTAACAATGAATTGGCAGTTTTAAAAGCTAGGATCATAGAGATGACACGGAACAGGAAATGGCTTTTAGACCTGACAGACACAACATGGAGGAAAGGAGGGGTATTTATAGTAGAACTAAACTCCTCCTCCTCTTGTAGGATTTTAGGCGGGAAACATAGGTATTCCACCCTACATGTCAAGTTATATACATAGCCAGGCACAGCAAACATAATCAATTGCTTAATAGATACTACCTAGGACCATGTTGGCTTTTGTGGCTGATGTGAACGGGATTCAGATTTGAAATGTTTAGACCCAAACCTCTCCGATATCTGATTTCTTCATGGAAAAGCCAGGAGGAAACTGCCAGAGGAGTGAAGCCGAGACTGCCAAGAGAGAACTCCAAGCCAGCTCCATTTTCCTCGCACAATGCCTGCAATGAACTGGAAGAGCCAGGGGAGGGTCTGGAGAACAGATTTCCTTTCGGAAGAGAAGGTCTCTTTTCAACGGTCTTTGAGAAGAGTTTTATGAGGATGGATGCTCAGGGGTTGGCTAAGCATTCTTCAGGGCGAGGGGAGGTTTTATCTGTCTGACCTCCACCTTTGCCAGATGGTAGGGGAAACCGTTCAATTCAAAGGCTACCGAGTTAAGAAAAGGAGGGAGCTCCATTGCTGAATGCCTGGGAATTCACTCATCCAAGCCATGTTGGCTTATAATTCTAGGTTGGCTGGTTTGGAGCGGGGATTTCTTTTGTTTTTGTTTTTGCTAGTGTGAGAAAGAGAGAGATCAGATGTAAACATACTTCTTGCTCCAAGGGGAATCTCTGTTTCAATCAGAAACAGAGCTGGAAGGGAACTTGGAGGTCTTCTAGTCCAACTCCCTACTCAAGCAGGAGACCCTATGCCAGGGGCCTTCAAACTTGACAGCTTTAAGACTTGTGGACTTCAACTCCCAGAATTCCCGAGCTAAGATGACTGGAGGAGGAATTCTGGGAGTTGAAGGCCGCAAGTCTTAAACTTGCCAAGACTGAAGACCCTTGGTCTA
Organism: Mimophis mahfalensis; assembly: GCA_032468015.1. Classification (NCBI taxonomy): domain Eukaryota; kingdom Metazoa; phylum Chordata; class Lepidosauria; order Squamata; genus Mimophis; species Mimophis mahfalensis. Next base: position 3,935 of record JANHFR010436786.1, on the reverse strand, counting down.
AGTCAGGGTTCTTCAAGCATGACAGCTTTAAGACTTGTGGACTTCAACTCCCAGGATTCCTCTTCCAGTCATGTTAACTCGGGAATTCTGGGAGTTGAAGTCCCCAAGACTTAAATTTGCCAAGTTGGAAGACTCTTAAGTAGGTCAGGGGTCTTCAAACTTGTCAGCTTTAAGACTTGATGACTTCAACTCCCAGAATTCCTCCTCCAGTCATGTTAACTCAGGAATCCTGGGACTTGAAGTCCCCAAGTCTTACCTTTGCCGAGTTGGAAGACCCTTGAAGTAGTGCAGGGCTCTTCAAGCTTGACATCTTTAAGACTTGTGGACATCAACTCCCAGAATTCCTGCTCCAGTCATGTTAGCTCAGGAATTCAGTGGTCCACAACTTCTGAAGGCAACCTATTCCATTAGTTGATTGTTCTCACTGTCAGAAAATTTCTAGGTTGGTCTCTCCTTGATTAGTTTCCATCTATTGTTTCTTGTCCTACCTTCAGGGGCTCTGGATAATAGCTTGACTCCCTCTTCTTTCGGGCAGCCCCTCAAATATTGGAAGACTGCAAACATGTCCCCCTAGTCAGCTGAGTTTAAAACATAGAACTGGTAGCTAAATTTAGCTACGGGTTTGGTGTTTGAAACGATTGCACAGGCATGCTGGGTGGAGGGGGGATAGTGTACGCATGGTGGGGGTCATGCCCATGGGGGTGGGAGAGCATGGGGGTGTTTGCAAGAGCTTGCGTGCCAGGTGACATGGCTCCGTGTGCCACTTTGGGCACGTGTGGCATAGGTTCGCCATCACGTCTCTAGGGAATCTCACCATCTGGTGAGACAGATCCTGAGGGAAAAGGCCTGTCCCCCTCCCCCAAAATTTCTTCAGATTGTTTTACATGCCTTTCACTTTTTATTCACCACAGTACAGAAACGTGATGTTCTCGGTGCTCTTTGAGCTTAGTTGTTTACTTCCTGATGTTTCATTACTCGACTTGGCGACGTGATCGGTGCAACTGAGTGCGGGATTCACTCCCTCTTTGCCTCTAGAAACCCCCCCCCCACTAAAAATAGAAGAAAATTAAATTATGGTTTCATTTCCTGTCAGAGTACTCTTGACATACATAGATTGGGAACTAGCACAGAGACTGTAATACAATGTCTGGAAACGATAGCATCCCACACACATAAACAGAAGTACGGATCTGGTATGTAGTTGACACCTTTGTCATAATGAAAACAAAAGAACAACTAGAGAAGAGACATGAAACTATCAACAATGGCTTCAAAGGAATAACATTCTCAAGGGAAGAAGAAAAGAAGAAAAAGATACTAATTTTCCTGGATATTCTCAGCAAAAATGATGGCAAAGTAGAAGTAAAACCATCCTAAACATCTTAAGCAAGGAGTTATCAACAATACAGGATATAACAGCCATTATGTAGGCCAGACAGATAATAGAAGATACCAATGAGCATCAACTAGCAGTCAGAAGACACGGAGAAGACAATCTCACAACCCATGGACAGACTCAACCACAACACAACTGGGAAACTGTGAGCAGCCTAGACCATGGTAAATCCCAAAATGTTAGGGAATTCCTAGAAAACATGGAAACAAATCAGCCATCAATAGGCAAAGGTAAAGGTTCCCCTCGTACATCTGTGCTAGTCGTTCCCGACTCTAGGGGGCGGTGCTCATCTCTGTTTCAAAGCCAAAGAGCCAGCGCTGTCCGAAGATGTCTCCGTGGTCATGTGGCCAGCATGACTAAATGCCGAAGCGCACAGAATGCTGTTACCTTCCCACCAAAGGTGGTCCCTATTTTTCTACTTGCGTTTTTACATGCTTTTGAACTGCTAGGTGGGTAGAAGCTGGGACAAGGAATGGGAGCTCACTCAGTTATGCAGTGCTTGGGATCCGAGCCACCAAACTGCCAACTTCTGATCGACAAACTCAGCATCTTAGCGATTGAGCTAAGCAATGGGTGGAAACTGATCAAGGAGAGAAGGAACCTAGAACTGAAGAGAAATTTCCTGACACTGAGAACAATCAACTAGTGGGATGGCTTACCTCCAGAAGTTGTGGGTGCTCCATCACTGGAGGTTTTCAAGAGTACACTGGACAGTCTAGGATTTCCTGCCTGAACAGGGGTGTTTTGGCTACGTAACCACCTGCTGACCTGCCAAGTGACTCTGACTCAGAAGTAGATCTGGAGTCAGTTGCTGATAGTGTGCTGGAAGTGGCTGGGCCCTCCATGAGCCAACAGGAGGCGGCTGCTGACAGTGTGCCAGCAGAGGCTGGTCAACCTGTGAGTCAGCAGCAGATGGTGGGGGCTGACAGCAGCAAGGAGGAGTCTTTGGCTGATGCAAGAACAAGGCATGCCCTGAGCAGGCAGCTGCAGCGAAGAACACACAGAAGGGGGAGAGGCCGGGCTGCAGCTGACCACTAATTGGGCCACACCCTAGAGTGGTTAAGAAGGGTGTGGCTGGGCCTTGTTCTTTGCAGAGAACAATGTTCCAGAATCTTGGTCAGTGAATCCTTGTGCTGCAAATTGCTTCAGATAGCTTCCAGCTTTTTCCTCGTTGGCTTGGACTCTTGCCCAGTAACTGTCTCCTGGAGATAAATGCCTTTGACTCCTCTTTTCGGCTTTTCATAGACTTTATTTAAGGAATAAACAATGGTTCCTTTAAACTGTTTGCAACTGTGTGGGTTTGATCTGTCTTTGGAGTTTTCTGGTTTCAGAGGGGAGGGAAACAGAACAAGGGGGTTGGACTAGAAGACCTCTAAGGCCCCTTCCAACTCTGTAATTCTGTTATCTTTTTTCATGCCCGGTTCTGCTGCAGAAGTGCATCCGCAGTCCGTAAGAGTGACAGCACAAGAAAGGTCTGGAGTAGACTTATTAGAAAACCTGTGCTGTGTAGGAGGTCCTGATATCAAGCCGAAGACTTAGAGTAGTCCTGAATCAGAAAAAATGAAACCATGCCTGCTGTGGGAAAGAGCAGGTAAGCTTTGGCTTGTTGGAAACTGACAAAACACAAAAGCAAAAAACCAAGAACAATATTTATTTTGCTAATTTTGTTTCCTTTTTTTTTTAAAGCGGGAAGGAATTTTAGAATGGCATGCGGTGCAGCTCAAACACCAGGCACTTCCTTCTCCACAAGCAATTTTCTCACAAAATGGCTTGAAAGTCTTCTACTCCAGCGCCAGATTGGAGTTGAAGTGGGGAGGAGACGGTGAAGTGGCCCAGAGTGACTCAAAAGTGTTTGGAAGCCTCATTAGAGGTTTGGAAACGAACGCCGGCACAAGCTGTATGTCTGGCGACATGGGAACATCTGTCCCCAAATTCTGCAATTAAAACCCCCACAAAAACCTCCCCGGGATCAGGATGGTGTAGAGAGAAAGCTGCACCTTGGATTTTTATGTCCTGACACCTCTAATCCAGCAATAATTTTACCAGAGCATTCCTTCTTAAAAACATGGGACACAGAATAAGAAGGCTGCAAGGGACCTTGGAGGTCTTCTAGTCCAGCCCCCTGCTTAAGCCATACCATGGACAAATGGTTGTCCAACCTCTTCTTGAAATCCTCCAGTGATGGAGCATTCACACCTTTTGGAGGCAAGTTGTTCCACTGATTAATTGGTCTCATGGATAGGAAATTACTCCTTAGTTCCAGGTTGACACGCTCTTTGATAAGCTTCCATCTGTTAGTAGCAACAACAACAAAAAATCAAAAGGATTTTTTTTTTTACATTTTTAAAACCCCAAGCTCATCCAGAAGGTGGTATTTGTTGTTGAAGCAACAAAGCTAACCATGTTGCTGAAATGTTAAGTTCTTAACTGATCATCTGAAACATGTAACCATGTTGGGTTGCATTATTTATTTTATTTTATTTATTTTTTATTTTAATCCCATTTATATCCCGCCCTTCTCCGAAGACTCAGGGCGGCT
>JANHFR010435261.1:0-11483 GCA_032468015.1 Mimophis mahfalensis | reverse complement strand
TATTTGGTTGGGCTGTTTACTATTGACAACCAAATAATCTTTAAGACCACCCCCACCAACACTGACAGGGCAGTTCACCAGAATATAAACGGAGAGCAAACCCTCTCTTTACTAGTACTGATGATGTTATCTAGTTAGGTAATGAAATATCTGCAAGAAAACAAACAAGCTCAGAGAGCACCAAGGACCCCTCATTTCAACCTTGAGCTATAAATATTCTCCTTTATTAGTTAATAAGTTATTTAAAATAAAGCAATGTATTTTGCCCAAAAGTGGGAAAGTGGGTACTGCCATACTTCCTCAATATATTTGTAATGATAAAGATTGCATAAATTTTCCAAATACCTCAGCATTAGCTGATTGCCAATTCCTTGTCACCCCTCATATTTACACAATGGACAAATATGTAAACTGGATTAAATTAATTCATTGATTGGCAGCTCAATCAGTGGCAAGCCCCATGAAGTCCAATGGATATGATTTGATTTGATTGCTGGATTTATTTGCTGCCCATCTTGCTTCTGGGTGGCTTACAAACCTTAAAAGACAATAAAACTATGAACAGAAAATATATATTCTTAATTTACATTCATAAATTACAATTAAAAATATGGGGAGAAAAGAGTCAGGATGCATGGCAGGAGGAGGAGAAAGTCTTCTCTTAATTCATCAACTTTCTTCAGAGTGATACACCTCCATTGGGCCCCAAGCCAAGTGACAGAGCCAGGTCTTCAGGCCCTTGCGAAGGCTCAGGCAGATCTTTGGGGGACAAGATCTTTCAGAGAGCAAGAACTGTAGCAGAAGTCTCTTTCCTTGGGACCCCACCAGGTGAATCTCTGTAACTGATGGGGCCAACAGCATGCTTCTGCCAACATCAGTGGGGCAGGCCAGTCCCATTGGGATGAGATGGTTCCTCAGATAGCATGGGCTCATGCCATTGAGGGTATATGAGTTCTAAATGTACTGAAAGGCAACTCTACATTTCATTCAAGATTATTTTCCATCTACTTAAATTATGTATGCAAAATTCTTATGCAAAAAGAAAATGAATATTAATCTGCATCTAAAACACATGAAGTACCTTACCTAATCTGTAAAATAAAGTAATTAGAGATAGCTCATTTAAAGCTTACTTGTAAATCTGCTGTAAAAATCCAGTTATGCTTGAGCTAGGTTGGAACATTCACCCTGAACATACATGAAATTTATCTAGAGAAATATAAACAAAGAAAGAGGGAAACACTAATCCACTTGGCATGAATGTAAAATACGAAATGTAATTATTTCTTTTTATGTAATGTGGAAAAAGGGAATAGGAAGAAGATGTTTCCAATAGCATATATCATTGCCCTCAAAACACTCGGAAACGTTCAGTGGTGTCCTCTTCCATGAGCTCAGATGAGGAAACTCCATACCTTGTAATCTTTTCGTGTTCAAGAACATAAGATGATGTTGAAGAATTTCCAGCTAGATTGGAAGGAGAGGTAAAGCAAGAGACTAACTTGGAGTCATTGTGCAGCTGCAAACTGCATAAACTCGACCTCCTCCCTCAACGCCCCCCCACCCCCAAACAAGCTTTATCTGGTTGTTCCCAGAGGAGGGGAAGGAAGAAATCCATGTAAAATAAGGGTTAAACAATAAAGCTACTGACTGATGCTATTCACCGGTGGTTCTGGTTGCTTGTGCCTGGCAGCCTTTTATGCAGGCTAGGAACTCTGGGAATTCTAGTCCAAAATCACTGGAGGTCATCAGATTAGGAAAGACTAGTGTGTGTAGTCTGTGATGTGATTTTGTTCAAAATTTGTACATAATAAAAACAAAACATTTCCAGTTCAACAGCTTACAGAAGATGAACTAAAATATTATCTTGACTGTTATAAGTTTCTTAATTCTTGAAGAACTTAAAGCACTTCCTTTAGGAAAACATCAAGATTACTTTCTCCTGTCCTCCTAAAAACATAGTTTTTCCCATTATATTACAGGTCTTATCTGTAACATCAGTTTCTGTGTACTAACAAGTCCTCACATATGTCAAATCCATGATACCAGTTTGCTTGTGAGAATAGTTTCAGACTCCAATTGCCTACACCCAGACATGTTCCATTAAACTCTTCTATCAGTGAAATTAAACTGTATTAGCATCAGTTAAACTGTAAAGAGCTGCTAGTAAATGGTTAACAGCTACTACTCCAAAGGTTGGTGGGTTTTTTTTAGGAGAAGGGTTTGACAGGTGGAAATTATCACTTCTTTGAAACATAGTTTAAAATTGCATGAATGATGCTGCACTTTCAGTGAAGATCAGATTATTTTTAAACTTTGTTTTGGCCCTAAGCAGCATGATTGTAGAGAATTAACGGATTTAAAAACAAACAAACATGGCAGCAATTAGAGGATGCTACTGCAATACTGTGGGCTGCAAAAACTCATGAACTTCCGACATACTACTACAACTCTCATTGTCATGACCGTTAACAGTGCATCATAGGGCAATGCATTTTGAACCAAAGTAATTCAAATGGACTCATTTACAGAATGCTGGGATCCATTGCTCCCAAAAGAATGACATTTGGGAAGTTGTGGCTACTTCAGTGCTGCTAGACTGCTATACTCACATACTTTCAATATTGCATAACAATTTCCCAGCCACTCACACAATCCCTTTTATCCCCCCCCACACACACACACATACACAAGCAGCAGACACTTACCTGCCTGATGGGAAGGAGAGTGGAGAGAAGGGAAAAGATGGGAAAGAGGGAGGGAAAGAAGAAAGGAAGGAAAGAACAAGAAGGCAGAGAGAGAGAAAGGAATTTCTGTGTACCCTTCTTGGCTCATGCTGCTCTCCTGTGTGCCTTCCCCAACCTGCATCACTCTCTCACCTGACATGTATGGCACCTCTTAGCCATTTACCTGCCTGCTAGCCACAGACTTACATCTTCCTGCTTGTCAGAATATTGCTAAACCATGGTAAGCTGCATTACCCGGAAGAGAGACAGTGATCTCCCCCCTCTACCTTCCCCAGGAAGGGGAGAGGCAAAAGTTTACCTGAGAGCATCATGCTCTCATCCTTTGTTCACATCTTACCTGCAACTTGGAGAGAGCAGTCATGTTGATACATGACTGCAATGAAGACAAAGAGCTAGGATTAGCTTTGTAAATATCTTTATTATTTTTTTGTATGTAATAAACAGTTTTATACTTTATTACAACATGTGTCACATCTTAACCTTCACCACAAAGCAATGGCAACCATCTATTTTCCCTCTCAACACTGCTGGCTTCTCCACTGACTTTCTACAAACTTCCCACAAGCCAAGTAAATGGCAGAGCTGGCAGGACCCGGAGAGAGGGAGGGAGAAAGGAAGGCAGGAGGGAAGATTTCTAATGCTCCCTGCCAGTTTCCCACAAAGAAACTTAATGGGGAAGCTGCCAGAAGATTGCTCCCGCTGCTTTTTGCCTGCTTATGGCCATTCTGTTTCTCTGTTTAATAAGAAATACCACTGAAATGATGATCCAGTAGGGTACTGATTGTCTAGTTCCCTCTAACCTTTGCCTTTTACAATGCTATATATAAGTACGGTATGCATTCTATGACCATATTTGACTATTGCTTACCATAATGTTCTAAAATTTAAGCTACTTTGTCTGGGGGAAAAAAGGATTAAAAAAAAGCTGAACTCTTTTCTGCAATCTGATAAGGGGCTGGATTTACTTAATCTAAATATGGCAGCCTACTTCCTATTCAAAAATGGGCTCAAAGGATATTGCATCTATATCAACTTCTGTTTACTGCGTTTGAGGACAAAGGAGCATATCAAGCATTCTAATGAAGCATACTACATTACCAAAGATATACTAGATGGCCATTGCTGTCATGCTTCCGGGCTGCTCATAAGAGTAGGGTGTACCATGTTGTAGCAATTTCATACAATGATGTATGGCATTTGGCAGGGCTTGGCTCTTTCAAGTTTTGTTTAAAAACAACATGAAGCTCTTGTATCATTGAATATGAATTGATAGCCTGTTATTGATCTCTATCCCAAGCCAAGCAGGAGGTGCAATGGAAGTCTTAATGTGAAGTATCAGTACATGGAAGACACCTAAATCAGTACATGGAAGATACCTAAATATGCATAGGGCGAAACAAGCTCAGGCTTAACCCAAGCAAAATAATGGAGCTGTTAATTCAAAAATTACTCTATTGTGACCTCCAAGACTCTTGCCAGCAATCCTATGATTATATCTGCTAAGTTTTCCCCCTTCTCTTCAACTCTAAATAGAAATAAATAAATAGAAATTTTAAAAAACCTACATTTTGAAACCTAAGATAGAAGTCAGCCCCATCCATCTGTAAAGTACTGATGATTTTATCCCTCTCTTGATCCGATTGCTCCACTCTGTAGTCAATTTCTCCTGCTTTTCTCTCAATCTGTACTCTTTTCCTCAATCTTTTGTTCACTTTTCTCCATTTTTTCTTGAAACCTCTCCATCTTCCCATTCATTTTGCCTATTTCATTTCTCACTTCTTTGACATCATTCTTCATGTCATTTACCTCATTCTTCACTTCTTTTATCTCAGCTTGAAGTGTTAGTTTCATAGCCTCCATACTTGCCATCAATGTCTGTGTCATTAATGCAGATGAGAGAGATGAACTCTTTAGGATACACAATCTATATGCAATGAGGAATAACTTACCTAGAGAGGTACACATGAAATTCACAAAGAAAAATATTAGGAATGAAGTGTTACAAAACCCAAGAGATGAACCATTAAAATATGAGGATAAGGAGATAAGGATTTTAAAACAGATACCAAGAAGGATAAGGGATAAAAGAGGAGATTATCAGTTTCTGACAAAACAGTTGATAAAATATGGGGTGAGCTTCAGATGGCTAATCCCAGAGGGACTTCTAGTAATATGGAGGCAAGAAAAGCACAGATTGGACACAATAGACAGGAAAAGGTTATTCTATAATGATTATTTAAAACCACTTGGGGAACCAGGACTAGGAGAGAAAGAACAAGACACACAACAAGGAGAGTTTTTCAGAGAAAGGGACAGCCAGCAAGCTGAAGTTACAGGGGGTCGGGAAGATATAGATATAAGTAAAGGCACCACATTGAAGGACCCGAAAGAGACAAAAATGATGAGAGTGAAAAACCCAAATTACAAGTAACTATGGAAGATGAATCTGAAGGCCATATCTGAAGGCTAAATCCTGAAAATGAAACTGAAATACTTTGGCCACCAAATGAGAAGAAAGAGAAGAGCCTAATGCTGGGAAAGATTGAGGGCAAGAGAAGAAAAGGACGACAGAGAATGAGGCGGCTGGATGGAGTCACTGAGGCAGTTGGTGTGAGCTTGGATGGACTCCGGGGGATGGTGGAGGACAGGAAGGCCTGGAGGAACGTTGTACATGGGGTCACGATGGGTCGGACACAACTAACAACAACATGGAAGGTGAAGTAAAATTGATTTCAATTAATATAAATGGACTAAACTCAACAATAAAAAGAAAAAGACTTTAAAAAACTTTTAACAAAAAGTTCTTGCAAAAATTGCAAAAATTGGATATAATCTGCCTACAAGAGGTACTTATTAAAAAACAGCATCGTAAGATATTAGACTATTTAAAAGTTAGGAAATTATATACTTCATTAACTCAAAAAAATAAAAGAGGTGTTGCATTATACAGAAAAGACACAAATTTAAACAAATTTGTATTGATGAAGAAGGAAGAGTCCTGATGTTGGAAGTAATATTGAATGGAAAATGAACTTAGTTAGTGGTAATGTACGTACCAAGTACTAGACAAGATGACTTCTATAGAGATCTCCACAAGAAAGTGACTGAATTAGAATGTGAAAATGTGTATATATTGGAAGACTTTAATGCTTTAATTACTTAGATGTAAAATTGGACTATAAAACAGATCTCCCAATAAGAAAGAGAGAAGAACACTCCCGAAAGCATTTTTTTTAATGGCAGATGAACTGGGTATACGAGACGCATTGAGGGAAACCCATATAGAGAAGAGGCAATATACTTTCTACTCTAACAGAATTGCCTCATGGTCCAGAATAAATATGCTATGGCTATCAGCAGAATTAATAACTAACATACATGAAATAAACATGGAAGCAAATATGTAGGTGGATCACAGTCCAATAATGGTTATCTGGAAAGTGAAAAGAAAGAAGTTGAGATGGACAATGGATCAAACCATACTACAGGAAAAAGCTTTTGTTACATTTATGGAGAAGGAACTAGATTTTTTTAAAAAGAGAACCGAAATGAGGATACATCGACACAAAAGATTTGGGACACAGCTAGAGCCTACATAAGAGGATGGAATATGATTTATGTTGGCAAGAGAAACAAAAAATGAAGAGAAACACAAAGAATGTTTGAGATGGACTATGAAAAATTAGAGAAAGAGTTACAAAAAACCTGCTAAATAAAACAGTTAAAAATCAAATGGGAACAGAGTGTTCCCTCTGCTTCAAAAACAGAGCTCTGCTGATTCGCATGGCTGCTAGTTCTGCTGCGCAAATCAGCAGAGTTTTTAAAAAGGGAAGGGTGTGGGCAGGGTTGGTTTTTGCCAGTTCGGTGAACTACCCCTAATCATTGTCACCGTTTCGGCCAAACCGGGCTGAGCTGGTAGGATACCACTACTGGATGGAGCCCATCAAATGGCTTGTTTAATTGACAGATTGTTGTCCTTAGGAGGGTGTGTGTGTGGGGGGGGGGGGTTACTACTTTTATTGTTTGTATGTTGAGTTTTTATTTTGGTAAGTTGCCCAGTCACTGAGAGTAAGTGGGCAGCCATATAAACTGTCTGAAATAAAAAAAATAAAATTAAAAACACAATTGAGACCAGAATTCGTTATACAAGGTGACTGATAAGTGAATTGTGCCCAACTTTACAACCTTTTTCACCATGGTTGTTAAGCAAATCATTGAAGTTGTTAAGTGATTTGCATGGTGATTGATTGAATCTGGCTTCCTGTATTGATTTGGCTGCCAAAAGTTGGCTGGGAAGGTCACAAGTGGTGATCCTATTACTGCAGGATGCTGCAACTATTGTAAATACATATCAGTTGTCCAGCATTCAAATGTTAATACATGACTGGGTGATGCTATGTCAGTTGTAAGTACAGTGAAGGGTCGCAAGTCACTTTTTTCAGTGCTGTTGTAACTTTAAATGGCCACTAAGCAAATGGTTGTAAATTGAGGATTATCTGTACAAGAGAGGGAATTTCTAATCTCAACTTTACACACACACACACACACACACACAGATGTTGACAGTTGCAGCTCATTTTCAGTTTGGGATATATAGTAATCTCTTGCTGTGTAAGTTACTACAGCTCCATCAATGTGTCAAGATTATTTTTAAGTGTGATGGCATTGTGTCGGAGAACTGACACGATAATGAGCCATGATAATGAAATAAAATATGAGATATAGAAGCTAATAAAAACAACTTTTACTTAGAAGTCAAAATAAAAGTACATGGTAGTATAAAACCTAATATAACTATTTAATAACTACATATTTATCAATTTGTCACAGACAGGCTTTGGAGTGTGTCTGCTACCAATAAAAGACAATGGAGAAGAGAAAGAAAGGTGGAGTTTCTTGAAGGAAATGGAAACCCCATCCATGAGTAGAACGTCATATGTTTTGGGATAATTCTAAACAGTTCAGATAGTAGTTACGTCAGTTACTATAACAAGCTAGGATTGCAATAGAAACATTTCTAGAGGTGCAGTTTAAAATTCTATTAACATATTGTTTGCCTAATGCCAGCAAAAATGGTGACACAATGTATATTTGTGTGTGCGTACTACAGTAGCCCCCTTCAAATGTGTCAAGACTTGAAAGCAGGCAAAAGATGGGCCTTATATATTGGTCAATCCTAATCTCTCTATGTGTAAACCTAGAATTGGAAGATCTGTATAGCATTCATATTTACATCTTGGATCTCTGTCTGCATTATGCTGAGTGAAATCTTAACAATTAACCTAATGCAAGAATGCAACTTTTCTTCAAAATGTGAGTTGAATGCAGAGAGATCAGGAAGAGCAGGAAGCAGGCTGAAAATGTGGTCCATTTTCAAGTCTTCTCACATGCTCATGCCAACAGCTTTTCAAATTCCAAAGTCCTGAATTCATACCAAGGAAATGATAATTATGTTGATTTAGAAGGGAACTTGTATAAGGTCATGCACTGTGATAAATATTTACTAGCTGACTGTCTAGCCCCTGAGGAATAAAGGCTATGCAAGGTTAAACTTTTTCAATACCCTTTGAAAACAGAGTTGCCATTACGAGGCAACTCATAATAACTCTCTCGTAATTCATAACCTATACTGGCTGATCATATTTCTTGTTGTTTGTTTTGCCCATAGTGCTTTAGGTTAAAAATATTTCTGAAATGGAAATCAGTTAACACACAGCCTTTCGTGACCTGATGACCACTGTTACAGTATTGCAACACCATGGGATGATACCTGACACCAGGATGAGGGGCATCTTCCATCTCCCCCCATCACCTCCCACCAGAAGGAGGAGGGACCAGAGTTCTCCTAAGAGCATTGTGCGCTCTCCATCTTTACTCCCTGCCTGCACTTTGGCTGCTACATGGCTGCAAGAAGACAAAGGACTAGATTAGATTCATAGATATCTTTATTATTTTTGTATATAATAAACTAGATTTATACTTTGATACATCATGTGTCACGTCTTATATCTCACCACAAAGCAATGGCAATGACCATCTATTTTACGTCTAACACCTTCCTTATGTGTGATAGCAGCTACTTTTAAAAAAAAATGCAACAGGTACCAAATTGGAAAAATCTGGTATATAGCAAAAAAGAAGAGAAGAAAAATACAGCTAAGAGAACACAAGAACTTACAGTACAACATGTGTTCCTGTCTGTGAGTTTTCCTGTCCTAATAAAATAGCCGTTGGAATAAAAGGGGGTTGGATTTGGAATGCATCTGATCTCCCAAGAAAATTTTAATGGGATTTTAGCAGGCATACAGACATCGGTTTCAAAAATCCAGATGATGACTATACAGCAATACCACTCCACAGTGGTTTACTTTCCTCTCTAAGTGGTTTCCAGAGTCAGCATATTGCACTCAATAATCTGGGTCCTCATTTTACCGACTTTGGAAGGACAGAAGGCTGAGTCAACCATGAGCTGGTGAGAATGGCAAGGAACTATCTCTCTCTTTCTGCTGTGATGTGGTGGTTATCCAGGAACTTGCAGCCCAATTTATCAGTCACATTTTGAAAGCAAGAATGCCTCCTCCAGAGAAACATTCAAAAGAGGCAGAGTAGTTATACAAAACATTATCATTGTAAAACCTTTCTACAAGCCCCTAATTTCCATGATGAAAAACAGCATCATGGCTTACTTCATTAGCCACCAAAATAGTAAGAGAATGAGCACGCTCCCGCTCCCCTGGTTCATTTCCAAATAATAATAATCTCACCAGGCAATGAATAAAAACTCTGTCCTAAATACAGACTTGAGATACAACTGAACAGAACAAAGGAAATAGACTTACATCAAGAATTGGACTAATTGTCATTGGGCTCTGTGATAATTTGTATGGTTTGTTTTTCAATTTGGTAAATGTCATGACCTATAGCTAACTGATGCATTTATAGCATTATAATATAGCTAATTAATGCATTAATACATTACAATACAACCCAGTGCTGCCAAGTGTACCTACTCCATGGTCCTAGGCCTGCTGAATATCTAAAATGTAGTAATACGTAATCATATTGTTATCAACTTCAGTTGAATTAAGTTAATAAATTAACCATATGAATTTGCTCTTGATTTCACCTATGTTTTTATTCTGACTTGTGTGTGCCCTTATGTGCACAACATGTTCAGAAACCTAGTATGATCTGCACAAATTAATTCATCTATTGGAAAGACATTATATCATCTACTGACTACAACTATGTTCAAAATCGTCATAGATCATACCTGTAATTAGACAAGATTCATACAAAAATAAAACATTGCAATATTCAAAACTATCATGCTTTCCATATTTTTTTTCCTGCTTAACTTGTGGGTTTTGTGGAAAAAAGAAAGATGGAAGCATATTTTACAAATGCTGAAAACCACTTCTGCATAATATACAGGACGGAATTCTGCTGAACCTTGGCTCACCTTGAGACTCTTGAAAAGGATTTTGTTGCAGTGGCTGAAAACAGCATTATTTCAACTGCTTTCATTTTGTGAAAGGACCCAATTATACAAAGCTCATGAATCATAGAAGAAACTTTAGAAGTAGTTCATCCTTTGTATGGAAAACATCCAAGACTTTGATGATCAGTCACCTGTGGGAATTACAATTCCTAAATTAAGTGACAACTTCTTTTTGGAAAACAGAAGTAATATAGTAATGAAAGACATACTCCAATACACAGTCATGGATTACTGTATGTAGTTTTATTGCCGATAATGACTTCAATGTTTGCATATTTCACTATTTCTAACACACTGGTCCAGGAAACAAAAGAATAGTGTTAAAATACAGGTAGTCCTTGATTTAATAAATAAACTTAAGTTTATTTAAATAAACTTAAATTTATTTAGCGATAATTCAAAGTTACAGTGGCACTGGGAAAAAAAAGATTTATTTTTCAGAGTTATGACCCCTGCAGCGTCCTCACAATCATGTGATCTAAATTAAGACGCTTGGCAATTTGGTTCATATTTATGACCGTTGCTGTCCCAAGGTCATGTGATCACCTTTTCTGACATTCTGACAAGCAACGTCAATAGGGAAGCCAGATTCACATAAGCACTTCAATACTAATTTAATAACTGTGGTGATTCACTTAACAACTGTGACAAGGAAGGTTGTAAAAGGAGGCAAAACTCACTTAATAGATGTCTCACTTACCAACAGAAATTTTGGATTCCATTGTGGTCATAAGTTGAGGACTACCTGTCTGTCTGCTGTAATCCTCAAAATAATTCTATCTTGTCATTTAGTTTTTCACAGCTTGGGGTAGTTTCCATGCATAAACTGAACCATTCATGTCAGATCTTGGACATCATATAATACACAATCTTTAGGAGGAGGGGAGGGATGACGTTGCGGTGACACGATATGTCTCGCATCAAAATTCTAGCTGCCGGGAGATCCAAATGGACCTAAATCACCTCAGAGGGGCGATGAATAGAGAGAGCAGACTCGGTTGACCTCAGGGAGCCCATAATCTCCCTGACTGATCAGGAGAAGGCTCTTTAGCCTGGCAGTGGAGAAAGGCGGCCATTGCGAGCCACTCCAGAGCTGGGACAGCCACCAAAAGAGAGAGAAGGCAAAAGAAAGTGTGATTGATCCGGGTGAGAAATTTTACATGTTGAACTTTGGATAGCAGCAGAAGGAAGAGCCCCCTGGGAGAAAGTGTGTAAAGTGAAAATGTGGCTCAAGG
>JANHFR010434548.1:0-11485 GCA_032468015.1 Mimophis mahfalensis | reverse complement strand
AGCACCTTAAGAGACTGTTCGGGAAGGAGCCCATATTGCAGCATCCCGATCCTGAGAAAATGTTCGTTGTGCAAACTGACGCGAGCAATGTCATCATCGCAGCAGTACTTCTCCAGTATAATGACACTCAGCAGCTGATGCCTTGTGTGTACATTTCCAAGAAGTTAATGGACACTGAAAGACCCTGGGCAGTTTGGGAGAAGGAAGTGTATGCCCTCCAAACATGACGCCACTTCCTGGAAGGAGGGAAAGGCCATTTGAACTCTGGTCTGACCACAAGAACTTACAGGCCTTGCAAACTCCTAGGAAGCTCTCACCCAAACAAGTTTGGTGAGTGCAATACTTCAATCACTTCAAGTTTAAATTAAAATACATACCGGGGGGAGAAAACCTGTTGGCGGACGCTCTTTCAAGGAAACTGCAATTCAACAGCCAATGGGAAGAAGTCAACCAAGCCATATTTACCAACCCTCAGGTGGTGGGTCAAGTGACCACTCAGGCCCAAAGAAGGGGATTTAAAGGGAACTTGGTTTTTTTGTCATTAAAAGCTTCTTTCTAGTAGCTCTGCTTCATTATTAAATTATTTTTTCAAAGTGCTGATTATTGCATCCCAGCTGGAAGAACTCCAATAGGGAATATTTCCTCCCAACAGCAGTGTAAAAAGCTTAAAGCAACCCTTCCCCTTTAAGAAAGTCAAGCTACACTAAAGTTAAAAAAAAAAAAAAACCTCCAGGAGAAGCTCTGGAGGAGACAGGAAGTCTAGGCAGCAAATCTAGGCATACTGCCAAGAATGTAATAAAGGTTAACTGGATTGGCAGTTTCTTAAGCAAAGCAATAAAGATTAGGGTAGAAAGAACACCAGAATGTTTCCTTCCTGCCTTTCTCGCAGGATTATTCCTGTACAGTGAAAAAAAAAAGGAGATTTCTTCTAAAAAACTGGTCCTCTGAACTGCTTAGAAAGTTAACAATCAGTTCTAGAGAATAGGTGTGAACTGGTAGAAACCCACCCCTGTATGCATTCAAATATGCACATCCTGTCCTTGAAACATTTAGTAATATTGTAAACTATTATGATTTAGATATCAGATTTGATATTTAAAAAACAACAACATAGAAATCCCAGAGGTGCAACATTAGTTTGTTTTTTAAGAAATGTGCTTAAAAGTAGAAATGAACTTTACACTCTTGTATAATTTATGTTTTAATTTGCTTGGTTATATTGTTTCTATTTTTATTTTTAATTTGCACTGATATTAACCCAGTGATAAATATTGTTGTAGCAATATATCAGTGTTCTTATTTAATAAAAAAAGTTTAATTTTAGCCAGAGGAAAGATATATGCAGATGAATTAAAACTACAGAATTTTTAATAAAAGGAAAAAATAATTTAAGCTACTGAAAACATATAACAATAGCAATACTTTGCTATCTATCCTTGATCAAAGACATATTTTAAACCTTGCCAGAAGAACAACGGTCAGTTTCTTCCAACAGACTACTATCAGGGGGAACAAAGTTGCATTACACAAAACAAAATCAACTATATTACTTATGTACAATAAAAAATTCATTTCAGGAGAGATTTCTATCTTAGCTTTAGTAATGACATTTAGGACAATAAATATAGCTTGCTTAATATTTGCATCCTAATATTTAATTCAGAGCACCATTTACTTATGAGAAGCAAGACAGAAAAATCTGACATGATAATGTGTATCATATTATTTTTTATATAGGAAGCCCTCAACTTACGATCACAATTGAGCCCAAATTTTATGTTGCTAAGTGACAAATTTTTAAAGTGCCACATTTTTGTTGCCACATTTGTTAAGTGAATCACTGCAGCTCTTAAATTAGTAACACGGTTGTTAAGGGAATCTGGTTTCCCCATTGACTTTGCTTGTCAGAATGTTGCAGAAGGTGGAGAGCTGTGCTGCAACTGAGGTGAGATGATGGCTTCACCGATGCTCCACTGAAGCCGCCGATATTCCCATCATCCAGGAGTACCTAGGGGCTGAATTCACCTTGGAAAATTGAAGGAAGAGGAGCATACAGCCTGGATTTGTTGTCCAAATCATATCAACTCTGGACCATGAGTTTTACACATTTGAGAAGTAGGTGAATTGATTTCCCTCTGGGTTTCTTTCTCTCCAAATATCCTTTAGTCCCATTTCTTCAGCTAGCTCACCTCCCCGAGGCCAGCTAGCTGAAGAAAGGGTTTCAGCACCAATCTCATTTTTGGTATATTTTTGCCACTTCAGTAATCCTTATTTAGGTCACTAATTGCATTAAAGTCACCTACTATACAAATGTACTCACAGTCAATTTCTCTTACCTGTTTATATAATTGGTAATAGAACTTTTCCTGGTTAAAATTTGGTGCATATATAACTACTACAATAATCTGTTTAGTGTCCATTGTCAACTCTATTAATACCATCCTTCCCTCTTTATCCTCATACAATTGTTTAGATTCAGTTGAGTCCTTTACATATACAGCTACCCACCTTTTCTTTTTATGATATAAGGTTGTGTATAATTTCCCCATTTTTTAATTTTCTAACAATTAACCTTGCTCTTTTTTAATATAAGGCATGTTACCACTGCGTTTTGTTTTTGTAATTTATTAAAAATAATTTTCCTCTTTTTTATTGCATTCAAACCATTTACATTGACCAAGAATAAACCAATTTCCTCCATTACTTGCTAGTCTGCTTCACCCTTGTAGACCTTAGTTCTTCCCTTTCTTTGTGACCCTGTTCCACTATATCCTTCTTTCCTTCCCCTACTAAGCCTTTCTCTTTTGCTTGTACAACTAATACCTCTGTCACCTCTTCCATGTCTGAACCTTCCCCCTCCTCTTTTCTTGCCCCAAAACATTTTTCCTCAAACTCTTCTGCCTTCTCTAGGGAGTCCAACCAATACTTCTTTTCTTGCCAGGTTACCAAAATTCCTTTAGGAGTCAGTCACCTAAATTGAACATTATTTTTCTTCAGTTTCTTATTCAGGAATTTGTACTCCTTTCACAGCTCTCGTTTTCCTTGGTATCTGCTTCAAAGCAATCACCTCTTTCCCATTGAATACTACCGGCTGATCTCTCATCTTGTGTAATATCGCCGCTCTTAGGCTTTTTTCGGGAATTTTACATGCACTTCTCTCAGTAGTTAGTTCCTCCTTGCATAGCTGGTATGTACCCTATACATCTCATCCATTTCCCTTTTCACCTTTTGTTTATCGCATCCCAGTGCCTCAGCCAGTATCCCGTTCATTTTACCATACAAGTCTTCCCCTCTCTCCTCCTCTATGTTTTGGAACTGCAGAAATATTCTGCCCTCTCCATCTCTAACATCATCACAGAGATTTCTAAATTCCTGTGCTCCTGTGTTAGTCTTTGGTCCACATCCTGTATCCTTTTCTCCATTTTTCCCAATTTCTCTTCCATTGTCTTAAATCTCTCCTCAGTCATCACCATCATCTGTTGCATACAGTCCACCTTTTCATCCACTTTCTTGATGTCCTTGTGCATTTTCATCATCACTTTGTGTATTGTCTGGAACATCTCCCTGGTTTCTATCTGATTTTGTTCCTATATTACAAAACTGTCCAGAGATTTTTGATGTACAGTTGTTGGGGTTCTGTATGTACCCACCATGCTCATCACCTTCCTCATCTTTGCTACCTTTATTATCACCATCTTACACCAAGTTGAAATGTCTCTCAATCATTCTAGTAGATTCATACTCCCACCCTGAGTCTTCTTTTTTTCTGTGGCTGCCTGTTTCCACTCCCACTACTGATGTAGGATGCTGTCACTTGGAGTAGAGCTTCTTTACAAATGCTAACCAGCCATGCAAGGAATTGTTACTCTAAGTGTCCTCTCAGAGATTTTTCTCTGTCCCTTTTTATTCTCAAGTTGTAACTCAGTTGCTTTCCTCAAAAATTAGCTGCACCGCAGCCAAACCAGTCAGCTTCAGGATTTTCTCTTCTCTCATTAACAACTCTGTCAATATTTTAAACTCAGTCCCAAAGTCTCAGTCCTTTGTGCAAGAGACCCCAGATGTTCAATATGGCGTCTGGCTAAGAACTTCAAATCATCTCACCAGTCCAACTACCAACAATCTTTTCCTCTCCACAGGTGGGAAAACCAAGCCTCCGTTTCACATCTCACCTTGCAAGGCAGCTTTTTTCTTTGTTTTTCCTACAACAAACAAGTCAATTCACCACCGTCTTTTATTTCTTTCACTTCGCCATTAAGTCCTTCTCTTATGGTGGACGCTACTCTTTTCAGAGCTTACCCCGGGTTTCCACATCCATCAGCCACTTAAGTAGTACTACTAATAATAACAACCTCAAAAACAATTCTAATTATATCCCCCATCTCTATATTTTATTTCCCCCAGAAAAAAGAAAAACCAATTCTGCCATAATTAGTTAAACATTCAAAATGTCTACCCATCATCCCTCTTTCTCTTCTTTGTTGATATATTCCGTCTCTGTCATTGCCATATTAAGTAGCCTCCAGGCCCCTCTCTTCTTTACTTATTGTCTAATCACTCTGTTATCCATGAACATGTTTTCCTTTCTCCCTCATCTTAGTTGGCTCCATGCTCCTTCTCCTTGTTCCCCTTTGCTGCTAGCTCTGCTACCACCTCTTCTGCCATTTGTCCTACCAGCTGATGTTCTAACACTTCAATTTTGACTGCCCAGCCAGCTTTTTCCACGCTTTCCCCTGTTGCATCTTTAACCAAATTTTCATTCTCATTAAAAATATCCATCATTGTATGAAATATGTAAGATATTGAATCAAGCTCTGCAATTATCTGATCACAGCCCAGAGAGAGCCTGTCGCACAGATCCAAAAGACTCCACTGCCATTTCCCTTTGGTTATTAATTGGCTTCTGTCAAAATTAATAGTGCGCTCTCCGCTCTCTCCTCCACTTTCAATGTCCAAATCAGATCTTTCAGATTATTAGGTCACCCGTCACAGCCCAGTTCTTATTCCTCCTGCTGCACTGTCTTGTCCTGGAGTGGTCCTGACTTCTTTGCAGCCATTTTGGCTGCTGCTTCATCCTGCCATTGGCTGGGTTTTTTCCTAGACTGGGAAGGGGAAAAAATTCTCCCCTTGACCCCTCTGGCTGTCCCCCAATGCTCTGTTGCCCCTACAGGACAAGTTAGACTCTGCGAGGAGCCCTCAGGCTGGGAAGCCCAGTAGAAACTCCTCAGACTTGCAGAACTTACCAGCCAGCATCACCAGAAGTTAATCTGGTATTTTACCAGTTTGAACTAAAAAGAAAAAGTTAGAATAGAATAGAATAGAATAGAATAGAATAGAATAGAATAGAATAGAATAGAATAGAATAGAATAGAATCAACTTAGTATAATTTAAGGTAATTGACTAATCTGGTTTCTATGGTGTTTAAATTATAAAGGAAACCGAAAATTGATATAAATGAACTAACATAACTTCAAATGGAATTTGTTAAATTGGCTTAAGAAATGGGAAAGCAAAATATGGATTAATATGTATGCCTGTATATTTATAGTTAGCACAATAGATTCAATTTAGATTTGAGAAATATGAATTAACTGGATAAAAAGTTAAGGATATTTGTTATGGATTGGATTCATATGATTATGTTACAAGACAGTTCTATTTGCACATGAGATTTGTATATAAAAGAAAAATAATACAAATTTCTTTTAAAAAAGACATCAGAGTGAGGCAAGGTGAGGCAAAGCAAGGCAAGGCAGGATTATGGCAAATATTGTTTGCATCTACAACATTTTAGCTTCCTACAACTTCCAGTGTTATAGCAACTTCAACAGACAAAACATATCTAAGTATTACTGTTACAAATTACTATTACAAGTTTACCCAAATTACCTATAAAATGTGTGTTTCTTCTCTATGTAGGAGTAAAAAAATATTTCCACCTTTGGGAAATCTTCAATAAAACATTGGCTTCTCTTACAGCTTTCCATCTTCATTTTTATACCGAAACCTAACAAAACAAAACTGCAATGAATTGCTAAATCATTTTGCAGAGCTTCATGTCCTGACAGATTGTATGGCAAATTTTGTGGGAGAACAAGAGTTTCATATACATATTTCACTATTATAGAGAGTGATTTGGGAAGTCTTATAACAACGAATGGCAGAATGAACACAGGAAACATCCATTCGGTCATAATGTGAAGCTGTCCACTCCAAAAACTAAGCCAAACTTTCCCTCATGATCCACTTGGCTGTCCACTTCAGGATTGATGACTGTATTCCATAAGTTCTCCAAATATTATATCAGGAATTTCTGCCAGAGAGTATGTTTCTATACTGCTTTATCTCTAGGCAAGAACCACACTATTAGCTGCAGTTTTGTTCTGCCTGTTTACCACTGGAGCATCAAAACAAGTTCTTTTCCTGAAATTGGAAACCTCACTCCACTGCCTCTTTGATTACTTTCAGGCTAATGCCCAGGCTAGCAAAGAAACACACACTTTCAAGGATGAGAGCACATGGTCCTATTGGCTATGCAACAGTAAAAGTGGATGCTTTCAATAGCAATGAGTCAGTTTGGGATGCATCATTTCCTGGATTAGGTCCAAATCATTTTCATTCTGAAAGAATCTATAACCTTCCCCCTTTCTTCCAAGCAACACATTCTTCAACTTCAAATGTGGAAAAAATAAGGTCAAGCTTATTCATGCAATCTTGACATGTGTTCTTCAAAAACTTATCAAGAACGTATAGCCCACAAGCAATGGCTATATTCTTGTGTCCATGGCAAACAATCATTTACACGCACATTATGGCAACTTCAAGCTACTTCTCCCTATTAAATTAAGTTACTGTCATCTTGTAAGCACCCCTAAAATGTCTGTTTATAAATTTTAAATTACAGAGCCAAAAGAGACTCCCGAGAATTATTTGCATTTTTTAAAATAATAAATTGCAGTTTAAATTATGCTTGTATTATCTTGACTACATTTCTAATTTTTCTTGGTGAAAGCTTTTTAATTTAAAAAATAGCTTAAAATACCTGCTTTTTTTTTTTACAAAAAGCTTATAATACATAAACTAAAAATAAAATCAATTAAAAATACCATTGAATTTTTATTTAACAGACGAAGTTATGAAATTGCTCAGAGTTTTATAATTTCCAGGGAAGTCTATGTATTCCTTGAATAAACTGTCTCCTCCCTGCATTGGCCACTCTTTTAGCCTGAAATCTTTTTATGTTCTTTTATACAAATGTTTGATTATCATGTGTTGTGCTGATCAAGCATAATATGCACATATTAGAAAGTACCTATCATAAAGATTTCCTGTCTTAGAAATAATAAGCATCAGCTGAAGAAAATTGGCAAGGATGCCAATTGAGGTTTTCCAGTGCAATATTTTTGTTCCTACTGATAAGGTTTCGGCACTGGGTGAATCCTTTGATATTTACTGAGAGATGAGGTCCACCAAAGCTCTTCTCCCATTCCAAGCATTTTTATGATTTCTTCACTGTTTGAATTCTTTCATGATATCTAAGTTTAGACCCCACAGGATAAATCTTTCCACACTCCAAGCATTTCTGAGGTTTCTTTCCAAAGTGAGTTTCATGATGGGAAGTAAAGGTCATCTTCTAGAGCTGGGGTGTGAATCTGGCAGCCGCACCCCAGCTCTGCGAATAGGAAACATGTCACAAAATCTCACATGATGGCAACCTGATGCCCAGTAGTGGGATTCAAATTTTTTTACTACCGATTCTGTGGGCATGGCTTAGTGGGCGTGGCTATACTGTTGGCCAATTAGAGGTGGTATTTGCTGATGTCAGCCAATCAGAAGAGGTATTTGCCGGTTCTCTGAATCAGTCAAAATTATCGCTAACGGTTCTCCGGAACCTGTCAGAACTGGCTAAATACCACCTCTAGTGATGCCTCAAGTTCAACACCTGAATGCAAGACAAAATTACTACATGTTCCTTGGATTTTGACAACTGTCTGTTAAGGGAGGCCACACTCTCCAGGTTCACCTCCATGACTGGTCTGTGCAGGATTTTCTATTTGGAAACCAGGATGTTTAATGTATTTAGGCTGCTACAACTTCTTCAAAACATTCATTTACTTTTTATTTCTCTTTATAAAGGGTTGTTGGTTTTTCTTTCTTTCTTTCTTTTTTTATAAGTAGTAAATTGGCTGGAAAACTTTGGGGAAGAAATGGATGGTTAAAATAGATAAATTTCAACCAGGAGATTTCCAAACAGTTCCGTACCAAATAGTTTCTGTACATTAAGTGGAATAATAGGACTTACTGAAATTTTCCACTCATTGCAAACCCAATTATGAGCACTTAAGTTGCTGCTTTTTTTAAAAAAAAAAAAAAAAAAGCAGTGAATATTTTACTTGTATCAGAATCCTCTCTTTCTTCTTCAGACCTAGATGTTAATTCAGAGTAAAGCAAACCACAAAAACCTGTGTTACTTACGGGTCAAGAAACTCATTTGGCAATACAATGGATCAAGATAATATTCAGTTCCCTCAGGCAGTTAGCATAACCTCAAACAAAAGCCTTTGATCCAGTGTTATATACATTGTTGAACAAGAGTCTTTATTCTCTTTCAAGGAACACCTTTCTTTAAAAAAAAGATAGGTTTACATATTCTTAAACACTTCTATTTCTTAGTACTAAGCTATCAACTTCTATTGCTGTCACCATGATTTGTCTTTGTCTGGGTTGTCCTTATCTTTATTAAAAATGTGAAATGTTTGAAGGGTAGTCTTATCATTCTTTTTGTTTACATTTAGAGCAGTCTTTTTCAAACTTGGGAACTTTAGGATGTATGAAGTTCAATTCCCACAGTTCTGTTGGTTGGAGAATTCTGGCAGTTGAAGGCCACCCATCTTGAAGTTGCCAACTTTGCAAAATACTGATACAGTGTTTCTGGTTCTCATTTTACAATCTAACAACCAGGTAGAGAAGGCCTGTCAAACTGTCGGTCCGTAGGCTAGATGTGTCACATGCAGGCTACACCTACCCCAGCTCTGCAAAGGCAAAATAAATAAATAAATCACAATACATCACATGACATGATAAACTTTGACACCCCTGAGATAGAGCTTTCCTTTACAGTACTTTCAGGATGAAAGCCTAAATTTCATCTATAGGATGCTAATCTGGCATTTCTGTTTTGAATGCTCATGCAGACTTTCCTCAATGTTTTGCCAGACTAGTAGAATCCTTGTTTTGCTTAATTATGCATGGGGTGTTTAATATTTGAAATATTTGAAAAGAGAAAAGTTGAAATCTCAGATTTTTATTGATAAGCATAATTTTTCTTACCCACCGCTCCTTCATTCTCTGTCTTATTTGTTTCATCCTTTTTATTTCCTCAATATTTTAATTAATCTATTTTATGGGTAAAAAAGTAATTTAATAGTATTTCTCAATGCTATGTTTTACTGTGAGATTTTTTCTCTCTCTCTCTCTTTTCAGGAAATGTCACACTACATAATTTCTATCAATATATTCAATTTTTGCCTAAACATTTATTTACCTCTCTGAAAAATATATAGTTTAATTAATGTATCATCACATAAAAATAGATTATCCATGTATCCCCAAATAAATACTAGCTGGAAGACAGTTTAGATGAATGATGAAAGGAAAATATGGTATAACCTTGTTTTTGAATTTTGGATTCCCCCTTTCTTCGGAGTTGCTTGGGGATGTTGACCCAGGCATACGAACCAAAGGTGTGCAAGTGTGTGAGGCTGGGTTTCCTGCATGGACCAAGAAGTAGGATCTATGGTGCTGTTCCATGTCCTATTAATTATGTAAGAGGCTAATAGGACTGTTTCTTGGCTTATGTCAGTGTCAGCTAAGAGACAGTTCATCATATTCTGGAACATGCCGTTCTTCCTCTCAACTATCCCATTCTAAGGAGGAGTGTGTGGCAAAGATTTAAAATATAGAATCCCCCTCAACTTCATCCATTTTCAAACTGGTGGGATGTAAACTCAGTCCCCCTATCACTCTGCACCTGAGTGATTTGCACCTTGTGCTGAATTTCAATTTGAAATTCTCAAAGGCCTCAGTATTATCTTTGAGGATGCATACGTGGCCATAGCAACTGTAGTCATCGACCACCATGAGGAAATAATGTCTGCTGCCCAAAGAGGGCTGGAAAGGACCAACCAGATCTATGTGGACTAGCTGATAAGGGTATTTTGCACTCTGGCTAGAAATCTTAGGGATAGCAGCCACCTTAGGTTTAGCCTCTTTGCATGTGGCAGAGTCCAAATACACATCACAGTTTTTCAATTTAAGCCCATTAGAAATTCCTGCATCCTCCAGATGACAGGGAAACTGGCATAGCCTAGTCTGCAGTGTAGGATATGCGCAGAGCCTGAGTGCAGTGGCTTGCCCATAGACAATTTATCAACCTTTCAACCTTCTCTTTGCAAACAAGCTCAGTGATAATGGTGGACACTGGGTTAATCATAAACTTGGATTTCCTGGGGGCTGGCTGAGTAGCTACATTCTCAGTGGGTTTGGCTTTATTGGCCTTGGATGTCCTAGGAGCAGGCCTAAGAACATGACTGGTATTAGTCTCAGCTTCTTTAATTTTGGACATCCTGGGGGCTGGTACAGGAGCTTTCAGTTCTCTTGGCATGTCATAAATTGTGGTTTTGCATTGACATGATTTGGGCAATTTCAGAATTGAAAATGGATACCAGAGAGGTATATATAAAAGAAACTCCATGTGTGTGTGTGTGAGTGTGAGTGTGTGTGTGTGTTCCATATACATTCTTTAATGGCTGGACCAATCACAACAAAACTTGCCATGCAAATAGCTTACCATCTGGAGAAAAACACTGTAGGGGGTATGAATGCCATTGGGGGAGGGTCTTTGCCCCCTAAAAATACTGCCAAAGTGCTCACCCCCCAGGACTTCCCTCATTTTAGCTCTTAACCTTAAGCTCTTTCCTTAAGAAAGCCACAAGGGGTGCCAGAGAGCAGTGTCTGGCAATGCCTGGCTCCTGTGTGCAGTACAAGACACCAATATGGACGCCTTTTGAAATGGAGGCTGCCTGGGATGAGGTGAGGACTGAGCAGTGAAGGAGAAGGCAGCAGCAGATGATATGGTGGCCTAGGCCAAGATGAGGTGAGGACTTTTGAAACCTTAGGGAGGCGGCTGGCTCCAGGACGACTATACTGGGGCAAAGCTGGGTAATCAGCTAGTGTGTGTGTGTGTGTGTGTGTGTGTGTGTGTGTGTGATTTCCCACATCTTCATAGTTGTGGTTTTCAGGTTGTAGCAACATTTTGGCAAAATCTCATCTGCCATCATCAGGCTCATCTTCCTCATGTGTGTCTCCTCATGTGTGAGATAATGCCACCTGCCCTTAGGAATCAACTGCCCTTGGAGCTCTGGATGGCCCCAGACCTCTGATCTTTCCATTGTGACCTCAAAACAAGGCTTTTCCAACAGGCCGACC
>JANHFR010430784.1:0-11501 GCA_032468015.1 Mimophis mahfalensis | reverse complement strand
TGGGGGATGACTAAGGTATTGTTTCATAATGATGTTTTGGAATATTGATGTATTTGTTTTCATATTAGTTTAATCATCGAGAAAAACTCCTTATTTGTTTTAAAATGTATGGTTTGTAAAACTTTTTAATAAAAAAAAAAGATATATCTTGTTTTACACATTTGTAAAGGTCTATAAACTCCATGATTTCTCATATTTATTAAGACAGCCTGGGATAATACAGTAGTATTAACTAACAGTTTTTGCTGTCACTTTTTTGCCTCCGTAGAAGAAAGGAAAAAATAATAAAAATGCCTTTGTCTCCCACCCCCAAAATGTCTAAGATATCAGCAAAAATATCTGTTTCTAATAGCCTGAGAGTTTATGAAATACACACTAGCAAACACATTATGCTTTAAGAAAAAAATTAGTTTCAATAGAAGAAATAGGAACAAAGAAAAAATGGGTAGGACTATTTAAAAGGGCAGTAGGTCGCAAAGACATACTGTTTTGAAAGAAATATACTCTTTAACTTAAACACCTACAAAATAAGTGTGATGCCATTTTTTCTACTACATGCTTTCTGCATGTAGGTGTCCATGTATTTTTCATCCCTTTTGTAGTAGATACATTGGAAACTTGAGTTTCTCAGGGTGTACATTTGGTAAGCAAACTATTTAGCACCAAGCCTGAGAAATGCAGCGCAAGGTATCTGTAAAACTGGGGGAAAGATGGGGAAAGTGCTGGATTTAAAGTTGATATGAGTTGATATGAGAAGAGATTGCAAATTTCTACTAAAAGTGGACAGTCAATTGCATTAAGTGGCTTTATTCTAATATGCCACAAATATAGCTTACTGTATTGAGTGTCTGGGTAGTTTGTGCTATTTTTTTGTTTGCTTGTTTGTTTGGCATGCTGCACAAGAATCAAAATAATGTCAACCAACCTCCAATGAATTCTGCTGTCCTTTGACCGTACCTTGCACCAATATCACTATTAGGAAGCTATCTGGATGGACCAATTTTCCCAGTCCCCATTAATTAGTCCTCATCCTGTTGGATACCAAGCAGCAAAGCTCTCAGCAACAGTTTTCATCTGAGATTGGTTTTGGCTGGAGGACGATGGAGGTTTGGCACCTGTACCTTGGCAACTGGCCATTGCAAGACAGATGGAGAGATAGAGAACTTGGTGTACTAGCTGCTCCATGTTCCTTCCTTGCTGGGTGCACCATGGGGATGATTGGGTGGGTTGGAGGCACATCTGGACCCATGTCCCTGGGAGTGGACTCTCCGGGGATATGGGCAGCCATGAGGGTGCCTGCCTGCTGTCATTAGGGTGTGTGTCCTGGGCTCCAGCACTAAGGACACCACAGGAGACGGATGAGTGTAGATAGTTCTGGAGATCTTTGAAAAGTAAGTGAGCAATCAATAACAGGGTGGGGATGAGCACATGGAACCCAGTGGGTTAGCGAAGAAAGCCCAGTACCTGTGGAGACCTGGCAGAGCAGAATGCTGGTGGGGAGAGGAATAGGTAGGGGGTCCTGTTGCAGTGTCTTTGTGGTCAATGGTAAGAGCCAGACCAAGGGAGGAACCAATCACAACTCATGCAAAAACAAGCACAATATCTTAGCAGCAACCAGTCTTTACTCTGAGTCCGGTGCCTAGGTACACAGTGAGTGAGAACATTGAAATTCCTTGCAAAGTCAGCACTGGAAGCTACAGCCTTGCAGTGCATTTTATTATGCTAACCACCACTACACCCACACCTAGCCACACACCCACTAGTCACTCAACATCCGGAACAGCCTCCCTGCTGGCTTGTCTCCCTTCCCATCCCTAGCCATATTCTGGTTTCTGCATTTTCTGGTAGCAGCTGGAGTCCCATTCTGTCAAGCAAGCAGCTGCTGACAAGGCAGCAGCCCTGGACATCTTTTAACAGCTGCAGCAGCCCTTCTGACTGGAGGCTCGGGCTGGGAACCATCAGGTGCAGAGTGGCCAGTTGACGAGCGGCGGTGGGTTACAGTACCCAGAAATCCAGCCATGCTCACACTCGGCTCTCCCATCACTCCATCCTCTCTGTCATTGTGTGGCTACCTCCTTTGTGTCCCCATATACCCAGGTATGGCAAGCCCCAGATCAGGGCTTTGACAGGCCGCTCCCCTCTACCAGGTTTGCACCTCAAAGCAGGAGACAGATATTAGAGAAAGCCATATAGACTGTATCCCCACCCTTGTGTGGGTATTGCATTCTGATTAGCTGTGGGGCCGTCACATCCTGTTCCACCACCCATGATGCATCAGTGGAAGGGTAGCCTTTCTATGGTACCAGTGTAGTCTGCCCCTATGGAGCCGAAAAAGCCATAAGGCCTGTATCCCCTGCTTCAGCTTGTGCGGGTATTGCTGATGGAACATTCTGATTAGCCGTGGGGCCATCACATCCCATTTTGCCACCCATGAGGCATCAGTGGAGGGGTAGCCTTTCCACTGTACTGGAGGGGTAGTCTTTCCACTGTACTAGGTACTGTAGTCTGCCCCTATGGAGCTGGGAGACCAGTATCTGATCGATTTCATACCAGTCCCCTTTTACTGGATCCGGTGGGGATGAGACGGGTCTGATGTTGTAGTCTTCTGCAGATTTCAGGAGGCTGCTGTGGAATACGGGGTGAACCCTGACTAGTAAAGATGGGAGTTTTAGCTTTATCGTAACAGGATTGATTACCCAAACAATTTGGAATGGGCCCAGGAGTTTCAGGGCTAACTTTTTGCACAGTACTTTAAACTTGAGGTACTTAGTTGATAGGTACACCCAATCCCTCACCTGGAATGGCCTGTGAGGGGCTCCTCTCTTGTCAGCTTGTGTTTTATAGATCTCAGCCATTATAGATCTCAGCCACTTTTCTTAATGCCACCTTTACAGTGCCCCAGATGCTCTGCATTTTCTGTGCCCATTCACTTCTAGTATTGGGGTGTGAAGGGTCCTGAGGCCACTCAGGAATAGGTACACAAAGGGACTTCTGGTTGTACTTCTGGCACTGTGGACACAGGGACCACAACCTCTGCGGCCCTGCTCCAGGCTTCTCATTGGAGGGCTACAAAAGAAGCCATAGCCACCTTGGAGGGGCGATGAAACAAAGGGGAATCCCCTGGCAGGTCAAGAGGAGCCGTATCTCCCCTCCCTGGCTAGGAAGATGGTGCAAAAAGCCAGTAAACATGGCCACCCTGGTCAGAGTCAGCCTGAAACCCTAAAACACTGCAGCAGTAAAGGAAGAAGTGAGCAGAGAGTGTTGCTAGGTGAGACAATTTCTTTATTTCAAATTGCAACCCCAAGAAATGTAAAATCCCCCCCAAAAGACATTAGAATGGGAAAAGAGGAGAGATAGATATTTTTGAAAGAGAACTTGAGGGTGCCATGTATTGCTAGAAAGGAAAAACAGCTCCCAAGCCCAAGAGGAAGTATTGGGAATTAAAACTGTGTAACTGTGGATAATTTGAATTAGATTAAAATGTGACTGCCTATTTAATTGTATAGCCACTATGACTGGAACCAAGGGAATAGTGATGGAAATGGTGGAAATGAGAGGAACATGTGCAATGATCTCTTCATGTTTTCAGAGAATGATAGACAAAATGGATACACTTTTAGAGGAAATGAGAAATAATCTAAATATAATGAACAGAAATCAAAGCACCTTTGAAGTGATGGAAACAACAGGCCAGGCAAATCAGCAAATAATCCAACAGAATGAAATGGTGCAGACGAAAATTAAGCAAAAGGGACAAAAAGAACAGATGGAGCAGAGGGATTGTTTATACCAACAGTTATAACCAAGGATTGGGGCAAAAACTGGGACTAACAGATCAGCTGACAAGGGAAGAGAGACTGAAGACAATAAAGCAAACAAACCAACATCGGAGAGACAGGGAAACGCTTTTGAAAGAAAGACTGAGATATTGGCAGGTGGCTGGGAGAATCGGCAACAAGAGATAATGAGAGGAAAAACACTAAAACTGAGCAAGGAAGATATAGATGAGGGTGGAGACAGAGGAGAGGTTCTTGGGAGACAAACCAGAAATCATCTGAGGCTTGTAACTTCAAGGAGAAGAAGAGATGATGGGTAAAAATGGCTACTTACGTGCTTAGATAGCCTGACTGCAATTTAAAGTAGAATTCAAGCTTTAGGGGAAATATTAGAATATAAATGACTATAGAATGAGTGAAAATAATAGAAAGATTGGAAATTTACATATATTAGGCAATTTTATTATGTACCTTTAAATAATAAATTGAGAAACATTAGAATTAGATAAAGGTGATAGACAATATCAGTACTGTTAGTAGAAAAGATATTGAGATGAAGGATATCTAGAATTAACCTTACCTATAGATAAAAGAGAACGTATGGATGGAATATAAAAGTTAAATATAAAAATAGAGAAAAATAGAAGGTGTACAATGGGGCAATTTTTGTTTAGTGATGTTCAAACAATGCAAAAAGGACTATTTAAATGTGATATTGAAAGATGATGAGAATTATATTTAGCTGTTAAAAGTAATGAAGATTAATAACACTCTTAACATAAATTTGAAAAATATGATAGAGATTATTAATATTATTAATGTGGATTAGAATGATATAAATCATACTAATTTGGTGTACAGATAAAGGTTAAGACTGCATAAGAAAAATATAGAGAGAGATAATAGTAATAGTATTTGATTTGTATCCCGCTTATCAGGGCTTTCAACCCTCCCTAAATGGTTTACAGAGTCAGCATATTGCCCCCAACAGTCTGGGTCCTCATTTTACCCACCATGGAAGGATGGAAGGCTGAGTCAACCTTGAGCCTGGTGAGATTTGAACTGCCTAATTTCAGTCAGCTGGTAGTCAGCAGAAGCAGCCTGCAATACTGCATTCTAACCACAGCGCCACTGCAGCTCAGTGATTCAAAGATCAATACTACTTAGTGTTTGGTACTGAAATAGAGGATATTTGTTTACATGTTATACACCTAAAATTTAACAGGCTGTGTGTAGAAGTTTGTTAATTCAAATAGTTGTTGGTAAAAAATCACTGTTGGTAAAAAATCACTACTCACCAAGCATATTGCTAAGTACTACATACAGCACTCTACTCACTGCACCACCACAGAATGTTTTGGTCCATGAAAGTTTAAATAATATAAAGAGGATTTATCTTTTTAATGGTCCAAAAAGTAAGTTAAATTGATAAATATGATAGAGGAGATTAATGCTGTTAATGTGAATTGGATTAACATAAATATTAATTAATTTGGTTTATAAAGAAATGTTTAGATTGTATAAGAAAAATGAAGGAGAAAATAAAGACGAGGACCTAGGTATTTGTTGCCTATGTAGGCTTAGATAAGATAATAAGTATTATTATTATAAGAAGAATTTGAGAAATGTGATAGAAATTAAGGATATTGTTATGATGAATTGTATTAATATGAATGATACCCAAAAATAACTCTGTTCACACATAAGATGTACATGTAATGAAATAATAATAAATATATTTTTAAAAAATGGAATAGGTACAAAGTCCATCCTAGTAACTACTCAAATATGGGTGAAGCTGGTGCTGCTGTGCACTGCATTGTTATACCCCACCTCCGCAAATGGGAGATCCGCCTGATCCGTTTGCTGATAGGTCATGTAACACCTTAGGTATCGTTCCATCATGCCATTTGCTCTTTCTGCGGCCCCAATAGTGCTGGGGTGGAACACTGAACTCAACCCCTGAGAGGAACCTATGCGGCGGAAGAACTCTCACGAGAACTTGGCAGTGAACTGTACCCCACGGTCTGAGATAATATGTCGTGGTACTCCATGGAGACGGTAGACATGTGTCACAAACAGTTTTGCTAGACATGTTGCTGATGGCAGTCCAGCACAAGGCATGAAATGGGCTTGTTTAGAAAAAAAAGGTCAATCACCATCCATATTACTGTGTGCCATTTACTGTCTGACAGTTCCACAATAAAGTCCATGGCTATCTCCTCCCAAGGCCAGGACGGATCAATCACTAAATTCAGGAGTTCTGGCCGATGTTTCATAGTTGCACAGATCAGACAGCTCTTCACATATTCCTCTATTTTCACTTTCATTTGTGGCCACCAGAACTGGCATTTGGTAAGGTGTAAAGTTTTGAGGAATCCAAATTGGCTGGCTTGTTTAACATCATGATGCTGCTGTAACACATTGGGTCTCAGTGCCCCTGGAATGTACAATTTGCTACCCTTCCTTACAAAACCTTCCCTATGCATTTGTACTTGTTGGTTCTCTTGGTACCAAGGGTTGGTGGACAGTGCAGCCTATATATCGTGTAGTAGGCCGCT
Source organism: Mimophis mahfalensis (assembly GCA_032468015.1). Classification (NCBI taxonomy): domain Eukaryota; kingdom Metazoa; phylum Chordata; class Lepidosauria; order Squamata; genus Mimophis; species Mimophis mahfalensis. The sequence goes on along the minus strand of JANHFR010430784.1, from coordinate 5,164 downwards.
CCTTGGACCTTTGACTGTCACTTGGTTCACCTCCTCACAACTGCTGTTATATTGGGGCATCCGTGACAGGGTATCTACCAGATAGTTTCTTCCCGCTAGTACATACTTCAGGGTAAAGTGGAACCATTGGAAGTACTGTGCCCAACTAACATGTTTTGGGGACAATCAGTGTGGGGTTTGTAATGTCTCAAGGTTTTGGTGACCTGTCCAGACCTCAAATACCTCCTTGGTCCCCTCTAATAGATGTCTCCAAATTAACAGTGCCCACTGGACAGCAAAAGCCTCCTCTCAGATCACCCATCCACATTCCGTCTCTTTGAGCTTGTGGGAAGTGTACGTGCAGGGTTGCATCTGGCTCTGATCATTGTTTTGCAACAGGATGGCTCCAGTGGCAATGTCACTTGTGTCCACCTGTATCACAAATGGTCGTTCTGGATCAGGGTGCTTTAGAACAGGCTCCCTGGCAAACAGGGCTTTTAGTGTCTCAGGCCTGCTGGCAATCCATAGTCCATTGAAGTGGTTGGCTGGGGCGGGGTTTTGTTAGCATGTCTTTAATCTGCAGTAAATGACAGTAGGGTTAGAGTTAGGGTTAGGGTTAGCAAATGATAGGATGAATTGCCGATAAAAGTTGGCAAAAGCGAGGAAACTCTAATTGTTTCCACATTTTTGGTGCTTGCCATTCCAGAACGGCTTGCACTTTATGGGGATCCATCTCTGTGCCACTGTCGGATATGTGGTATCCCAAGTAATCCAGCCAGGTCCAATGAAACTCACACTTCGACAGCTTCACATAGAGCTTTGATGCCAGCGATTTCCGTAACACTTGTCGCACCAATTGGATGTGCTCTTCTGTGGTGGCAGAATAGATAAGGATGTCATCCAGATACACTAGGACCCTCTGGTATAGGTGATCATGCAACATGTCATTAATTAGCTGCATGAACACAGTGGGGGCTCCTTGTAATCTGAACAGCATCACCCAAAAGTGTTAACTACCCAGTGGACAGTTGAACAGTCTTCCACTCATCTCCTGGTTTAATATGAACCCAGTTATAAGCTTCCCATAGATCTAATTTGGTAAATGCATGCCCCTTCTCCAAGGAACCAGCATATCTTTCATGAAAGGAAGGGGGTACATGTTCTCAATGCACATCCGGTTAATTCTCCTAAAATCCATACACAAGCGCAGAGTCCCATCTTTTTTCTCCCTGAATAATACAGGAGCTGCAAACCGTGAATGAGCTGGCTGGATAAAACCCCTGGCCAGGTTCTTGTCAATGTAACATTGTAACGTTGTAGTTCACTCCTTGGTCATCATCAAATACATCCTTGGCTTGGGTAGTTTGACTCCAGGTATCAGTTCAATCTCATAATCCATCGGATGATGAGGGGGGTAGGGATTCACACTCTTCCTTGCTAAATACCTCTGCTAGGTCTGCCTAGGCCTCAGAAAAGGGGAAATGGGCCTCTACCTGGGCCTCTCTGGATAATTTCCCAGGTTGATATCCACCCCCCCCCCCAAGCTGATTTGTGAGGGAGAGGTATGGGTCCCATTTTGATCCTCAGCTTTCTACAGCTACCCTCCCACCATATAGTGGGTCCCCACTTTTCCAACCATGCCAGTCCTAGTATCACAGATTGAGTCATAGTTGCTACCACAAAGAACCTAATTATCTCCCAATGCTCCCCCATTTCCAATCATACTGGCTCAGTGACATGGGTAGCTGGAACCCCTCCAAGCAATGAGGCATCCAGTTGCTCGAAACAAATGGGCTTTCTCACCCATATCCCTAATGCCCTAACTACAGCCTGGCTAATGAGACATTGGGTACAGCCCAATCAGGACACTGTACTACCCACTGTGTGTCGAGTTGGGACTCGCTATGGTAATAGGGATTCCAAAAGTTGCCTACCATTGGGTCCTCTGACCCATCATCCTCACTGTCCTAATGGCTCCACTGGATCCTCCCTTGCCCTATTGCATCTCCCTCCTTTGAGGTTATTACCAATGGCTCTGCTTGTTGTGCACCTCGGGACCTTTCTGGGACTTGTCCAGGAGGCCTCACGATCTTGCCTGAGCTGCTGACTGGAATCTTCAGTGGTTGTTGTGACACCATTGCAGTGCACTCAGCAGCCCAGTGTTCCAGTTGATTACACCAGAAACAGCAGAACGGTAGTCGGACAGGCCTCTCCATGGGACCCAGGGCACTGGGGATGGGACGAGGGCCACCTGTTGACCCTGTCAGTTTGTCCTCTGGTTTCTTAGGGCCAGGACTGGCCTTGGCCTTGGAACGGAACTCCTGTAATTCTGTATCCAGGTCAGCGTCCTCTTGGAACCAGTCACAGCCGATTCGGGATGCCATAGTATACACAAGCCTGGCGTAGTTCATGGTCAATCCCCACCTGAACTGGTGAACCAGTAATTGTTCCAGCCAGGCCCCCAGCTTACCAGCAACTCTCTGAAACTCCCAGTCATATTCCATTACAAACCAGTTCCATTGTTTCAGTGACAGGAACTCTCCTTCTGACTGTTGTGTCAGGGTCCCATACTCAAACTGAACTTGCAGTGCTCCCAAAAACAGACCTACATTCACCAACCCCTGTGGGTGCTCACTATGTTAATCAGCCACCCACTCAGAAGCCTCCCCTACCAACAACACCATCATAGCCACAACCACTGTGGGGTAAAACTGAGCATATTGGTCCAAATGGTTCATGGCTTGACTCAAAAACAGTGCCAAGCAATTGGGATTCCCATAAAACAAAGCCTGCATTGTGGGTCCCATGCTAGCTGCTGGGGCCAATACCCTGGTGGGCCCATGGGGCCCTTTGGGACCTAGACTGTCAGCTGGGTGTCTGTGACAGCTTCTGGATCCCCATCCGCTGCTTCTGGGCCTGGATGCTATGGTCCTCTGCCATGGTTGACCCTTTAGCAGTTTGTTCTGGCCACCTTACCAGCCCACCCAGTGAGGAACTCTACTCCCAGAGGCACACCTGCAACACGTCGTGAATCTGGGTGGATGCTGGACCCAGTCATAGTTTTGGACTAGCCAGATGGAACCAGGTCTGCTTCGGAGTTACCAGCTGAGGGCCTGAGCTTCATGACTGCCATGGCTCTTCCTCCATTTGTCTCACATGGCTGCCAGGAAGGAGTGTCTTGGAAACTGGCCTCCTTGATCTGCTCCCGCAGCATATCCACAGTGCTTCTACCTGGGCCAGTCGAGTAGCTCCACTCTCCCTTGTCCTCATCTAAACAGCATCTCCCCTGCCACTCAGTCAACGAAGCCCTACCGGGGGTGGGGGAGGTTTGGCACACATGGCAGCCCAGTAGCCCTGGCAAATGAAGGACTGTGCCACCACTCCTCAGCGGAGCCTATGGCCTGACCAGCCTCTGGTAACTTCCGGGCCTTTGCTGGCTGCACCTCTTTACATGCCTCATGCTCTTTCGGCCTCACCGCTGGCTGGGCTCCTGCTCTTTCCTCCTCAGCATCGAGTTGGGGCACCTCCTCCACCTCACCCACCACTGGTACCACGCCTTCAGCCATCTCGCTGGCACCATTCGACCAATGACTGTGGAAAAGAGAAGGGGGAAGGAAAGAACGGGACACAGGGGAGACAACAAAAGGGAAAATATACCAAGGAAGCAGCACGGATTTTCTCTCAAAGGTCCAAGGCCAGACCAAGGGAAGAACCAACCACAGCTCATGCAAAAAAGAGCACAACACCTTAGCAGCAAGCAATCTTTACTCTTAGTCTGGTGCCTTGGTACACAGTGAGTGAGAACGTTAAAATTCCTTGCAAAGTCAGCACTGGAAACTACAGCCTTCCAGTGTGTTTTATTATGCTAGCCACCACCACACCTGCACCCAACCACACACATCCCAGACACCCAACACCTAGCCATACACCCCTAGTCACCCAACATCTGGAACAGCCTTCCTGCTGGCTTGTTTCCCTCCCCGTTTGTAGCCATATTCCGGTTTCTGCATTTTCTGATAGCAGCAGGAATCCCATTCTATTAAGCAAGCAGCCTCTGACAAGGCAGCAGCCCCGGACATCTTGTACCAGCCGCAGCAACCCTTCTGACTGGAGGCTTGGGCTGGGAACCATCAGGTGCAGAGTGGCCAGTTGACGAGCGGCGGTGTTACAGTACCCAGAAGTCCAGCCATGCTCGCACTCGGCTCTCCCGTCACTCCATCCTCTCTGTCATTGTGCGGCTGCCTCGTTTGGGTCCCTACCCTACCCCCCTGGATTGGGTCTTGATAGTAATGCTGTAACTGTTGTGGCTCCGAACAGTAACATTCATAATTTCAGGACTGGGCTATAAGTACTTTATGGGAGTTGTAATTTTGAACAGTTGCTTAGTGAACTGCCATAACCCAAGGACTACCTCTATTATAGAATTCAACTGTTGGCATAAGGTGTGAACTGGAATCAGGCAGCTTGATTGGCTTGCTTAAAGAGGCCTTCTGATTAAAAAAAAGAATAACTACTTTGTCAAAACATCCCAGACATAATGATCATATTTATCTTCTTTTGCATAAATGGAAGGCTTGAAGAGCTGAAACAAGCGTAAACAGAAAGTTAAATATTTGGTTTTACTTTGTTATTCCTTCACCTTTTCCCATACATTGATAACTTCATAAGTTGTATTTATGAGGTTGGGAAATAGAAGAAATCTGTTTATTGCCCAAGAGATGTTAAACCAGAATGCACAGAGTTTGTTTGTATTGTGCAGAATCTGGCTGAGGTACTTACTGATGAGTGAGCCCCATCCTCCCAGCATCAGCAATCTACCATCATTGTAAAGAGGCATTTTCCCAATTAGATATGGCAGTAAATAATGCAGCCCCATATCCCAGAGCAACTTGGAAGTAAGCAGAGCCCAGACTAATTAGCATTTAAATATTCCAGTGACATTGCCTATGCAAGCATCAAAATCCAAGTATAGTCATTAACGTTACTGGAAACTGAATTGAATCCTATATTGTTTACAGATATGCCTTACCTGGGAGTTTTTTAAGAAGAGTAGTATAGGGTTTCCTGCCTAAACCGTCTTGGACTAGAAGATCTCCAAGGTCCCTTTCAACTCCTATTCTATTCTATTCTATTCTATTCTATTCTATTCTATTCTATTCTATTCTATTCTATTCTATTCTATTCT
>JANHFR010429152.1:244-11510 GCA_032468015.1 Mimophis mahfalensis | reverse complement strand
GGAAGGCCTGGAGGAACATTGTGCATGGGGTCGCGATGGGTCGGACACGACTTCGCAACTAACAACAACAACAAATTTCAACAAGCCAGCCTGGCCTGACCAATATTAATTTTAATTGAGTTGTAATTTAAATTTTAATGTTAATTTGTCAGTAATTTATTGGATTGTATTTGTTTAATATTATTTTAACTTTTATATTTTGTGTTTTATAATTGTGAGCTGCCCTGAGTCCTTGGGAGATGGGCGGCATAAAAAATCCAATAAATGGAATGGAATGGAATTTTAAAAAATAAACAAACCTTACTTGCTTATATAACATTATAGATAGTCCTAGTTTAGCTACTGCCTTGAATAATGACCATTTGCAATTTCAACAGTGATGAAAAAGTAATGTGACCAATGCCCACTTTTATAATCTTGATAAATATGTAAAGCAAAGGAAAATTGAAGGCAGATTGGGAGCACAATTGCTGTTTCACTTAGTGACTGCTTTGCTTAGTAACTGAATTGTTACCGTCATTATTAAAATTAAATTTTCCTTTAGCAAGTGCCATAAGGTAATTTTGGGAGGGGTTTCTGTTTCACCTGAATTTTTCCTTGTATAGCCTCACTGAGTTATCTTCAGAGAGGAAGATTCTGCCTCTTCTCTAGTAATGAATTTTTTTACTCTTCTGTATTCATTTTTTGGGGGGAGGGAATGGAAGACCCCAAAATACTGCAACCTTCCCAGGTAACTTGTTCCAACTCTTGACTACACATTGGCCAAAACATCTAGATTTATATATATATAAGCAGAAGTGGTATTCAGACAGTTCCAACAGGTTCCAGAACTGGTAGCAATAATTTTGAGAACTGACAAATATCACCTCTGATTGGCCGACACCAGCAAATACCACCTCTGATTGGCTGACAGCATAGCCACACCCACTAAGCCACACCCACAGAACCGGTAGTAAAAAAAATTGAATCCTACCACTGCTATATAAGTCACATTCAAATTATGTACTTTTGGAAGTTTTTTCCCCAAGAGAACTTTCCTAACAAGATCATCTCCCAATGATGACTAAGCCCTTTAGAAGCTGTTTCTTAGAACAGCTTGACAAAATGTTCTCTATAGGTTTTCATTATTGTTATGATGCCAAGACAAAAACGTAAATTAAATACCTAATATGTGTCCAACAAGGCTCCATTTACACTTTTCCTTTTATTAACAAACATGATTCACCTTGTGAAACTGATGAACGATAGTAACATCTATTGTTTGCTTCACTGATATATTGTTTATCACAAGTTGAAATATTTGTTGATTCAGAAGGTAGGGAAACAGAATTTTTCCTCCCCCAAATGCAGATGATGTTCAAACTCTAGCATTCATTCATCTGTTTGTTTATTTTCAACCGATGCTGCCAGCTACAACCTCCCATTGCCCGGTGCGCTCCTATAGAGTGAGCTTCCTCAGGGTGCCATCAGCCAAATAGTGTCAGCTGGCGACCCCCAGGGGGAGGGCCTTCTCTGTGGGTGCGCCTGCCCTCTGGAATGAATTGCCCTTGGCTCTCCGGATGGCCCACGACCTCCGATCCTTCCGCCGCAACCTGAAGACTTGGCTATTCCAACAAGCCAATCTGGACTGAGTTTTAAATTTGGGGTTTTAAATTTGTTCATCTTAAATTTTAAATTTATTATTGAGATGCAGGTTTAATACTATTTAAACTCTTTTATTGTGTGTTTTTTATGGAGTGTAAGCCGCCCTGAGCCCTTTGGGAGAAGGGCGGCAGATAAGTCTCAATAATAAACAAACAAACAAACAAACAAACAAACAAACTGCTCTTTGTAAACCATTGCAAAATGAAATATTTTCTCTACTAGAGTACCCTAATCATTCTCCCTCAATAGAAAAATACATAGAAGTGTATTGCTCCATTTTTTAAACTAATTGCTGAAAATCAGAGTATGCTGAGCAAGTATGAAAGAAATGGTCCAATATTTTCTTGATAGTTACTTCAGCAATACTTAAATCACTCAAATCAGCACAAATGTCCCAGCCTTACAAAATGATAACACAGGAAAATATTGCTGGTTGTAAAAACCACTGTGTCAGCTGAACAAGGCTTCTTGCTGAAGATAATGGTGACTACCACCAGAACATTATTGCTTGGAATGATCGCGTGGCATGTTGCACTTGACCAGTGTTGCATGCCCAGATGTCATATTAGTGCAACAGATGTTGGTGCTAAATGCCTCATTGTCACATGATTTATGATCTTTATAAAGTCAAGCAGCTGCAGAGCTTAAAAAGGGAACTGGAATGTGGAGAAGCAAAGTGGATCAAGGAGTGATTTGTCCATTCCATCTTCAAAAAAGGTTGGTAGTCTAGTAAATGTTGGAAATATCACCCAAAATCTGGCACATGTTACCTTTTGTGGTGGACCTGTGTTAAAGCAAAAAAAAGGGGGGGGACGGGGGGCAAAAATACATGTGGTTAGGAAAAAATGGAAGGAAAACATGTAGATCTTAAACCTAAACTTTTTTTAATTAGGTATAGTACCAGAAAAAAAATTGATAAACCAAGTTGCATCTATTGACAGCAGCAAGGATTGGAAAAATGAAGAAATGAAGAAAATGAAGAAATCAACCAACTCAAACAAACAACTGTAAAAGGGAGATAGAATGGTGTGAAATGAGAAGAACAGATGCTGTTGTAGCAAGATTTTACAAGCTCCCCAAGATACACAAAATAAGAGTCTCCCTCAGACCTATAGTAGCACTATGAGACCCCCTTAACCTAGCTAAATGGGTGTCACAATGTTAAACTTTTTGATCCAACCCTCGAATAGCACAGTCACATCATCCACACCATTTCTGACAAAACTACAAGACTTAAATGTGGCTCCTGACGAGATCATGGTTTCTTTTGATGTAGTGTCCCTATTAACATCCATCCCTACCCACTTAGCATATGAAGTAATAGACAGAAAACTAGAAGAAGAGTAAAACACAGATCAGAACAATCTAACAGGGCACAAATCATGAAGCTACTTCAACACTGTTGATGCACCTTCTTCACGTTCAAAAGCGAAATGTATTAACAAATAAAAGGGACACCCATGGGATTCCCAATATCAGGAGTCATTGCAGAAACAGTCCTTCATGAATTAAAACACTGCTTTTCAGAACTACACGCCTAAATTTTGGTGCCGCTACGTGGAAGACATATTTGTCACCATCACTAGGAATGCACTTAAAGATTTTCATACCATACTGAACTCCATCTTCCCCAACATACAGTTCATAATGGAGGAAGAAACAGCTAGGTAATTACCATTTTTAGATGTACTTGTCAACAGACAAGAGGAAACCTAGGAACCATAGTTTATCACTAGGCCATCAACACACCACACATTCTGAATTTCAACAGCAACCTTCCACTGTCACACAAAAGGAGTAGCATCAGAACACTCTACGGCAGAGTGAGAACTGACTGTAGTACCCAGCAAGCCAAACAACTGGAGAGCAGGTACCTAAGTGAACAATTCAAGCAGAATGGGTACTCGCAATCATTTGTCACAAGATGTCTGCACAACTTGGTGGGGAAAGAAAAGAAAAAACAAGGTACAAGACCAACCACATGAAACTGCAAATCCTGGATGACTGCAGCGGTACAGATGCTTCTGAGAGCCCAGGATTCTGCCTTTGAGGCAGGGAACAGTGATAAATACAAAGAGGCCAGGGCAAACCTACGAGAAGGCATTAAGATGGCAAAACAAAAATATAAACCAAAGGTGGAGAACCATCTAGAAGACAATAGTCTGAAGCAAGTGTGGCTGGGATAGTAGCACCTAACCAATTATGAGGGCAACACAAGGAAGATAGTCAACTCTGATGCCTTGTTGGTAGAGGAGTTGAACACCTTCGCCCACTACGAGGTGAAAAGATTGGATTGGATTGGATTGGATTGGATTGGATTGGATTGGATTTGTATGCTGCCCATCTCCCAAAGGACCAGACCCCGTAGCCTCTGCCCTCTGGATTCCCAGCCACTCACCCTATACAAGCACCAAGTGAAAGCTGCATAGAAGGCTGTGAATTCCAGCAAAGCTGCAGGTCCAGATGGGGTGCTGGGGATAGTGGTAAAGACTTGTGCTGACCAATGAGCAAAGGTCCTGACAAGGATCTTTATCATCTCCTTGCAAACAGCAAGCATTCCTTCATGCTTGGAAGCAGCCACTATCATCCCAGTCCCAAAGAAAACATCAATTAACTCTCTGAATGACTACAGACCTATTGCATTAATGTCTGTAGTGATGAAGTGCTTTGAGAAATTGGTTCTTCAACACATAAGTCATGCCTCTCACCAGATTTTGACCAATATCAGTTTGCCTACAGGAGAAATAGGTCGACAGATGATGCCGTAGTTACTGCTTTACATTCTGTAGTGAGTCATTGAGAGAAACCTATAAACTATGTCAGAATGCTTTTCATAGACTACAGCTCTGCCTTCAACACCATTCTGCTGAGTATCCTTATCAAAAAGTTGACTGACCTGAATTTTCCCTCTGCCATCTGTGACTGGATTAAGGACTTTCTGATGGACTGGCCACAAACAGTGAGGTCTGGGTCTTTCATATCCTCCTCCCTGAAGCTTAGCACTGGCTCTGGTGCTCAGTCCCTACCTGTACTCATTGTACAAATATGAGTGTTAATCTTCTGACCCGTCCACTGTGATTATCAACTTTACAGATGATACCACCTTATTGGGTCTCATTGCAGGTGGGGACAAATCAGCATACGTGGGGGAGGTTCAAAGATTAGCCAGTGGAGCTGAGAAATCAACTTGCACCAGAACATCAGCAAGACCAAAGGAGATGGTGTTAGACTTCTGGAAGAAAAGAGAGGAACCTGCCCCACTTTACATTGAGGGGGGCTGCGCGGAGAGGATCTCCTCTTTCAAATTCCTGGGAGTCCATCTTAACGAAAATCTCACCTGGAAAAATAACATGATCCAGGTGGCCAGGAAGGCCCAACAGAGACACCACTTCCTTAGGGTCTTGCAGAAAAATCCATGGGCTGTCAGACTCTTGAATGCAACATAACATCATAACTATGTAGTATGATAGACTTGCAGGGTCATTTTTTATGAGCTCCGAGTAGGATTTTCAAGCCAGTTATGTACCTATTTAATTATCATGCCATTCAAGTCATTTAATTTAGTTTGCTAACTAGAATGTCTTCGGTGCCTCCTCAGGTACACTACTGAATTCATCGTATATTATGCCCATAGCATTCAACAATTTGTAAAAGTAGTTACCAGCTAAAACAATGAAATAAGTTCCTTGCTGACTTCATTGTAATTATTACAAATTAATATAAATGGTATGGTATGTCTGTGGTTCCCTGGATCCTTCTTTTTCCCATTTCAAAGTCTGAGGCAAAATTTGTCCCTTCCTACCCTGCCCCGATTCTTGCAGAAATGACATACAAAGGTAACATTTAAATGTCCATGCAAACTGACATGTTATTTTGAGATTCTCAGTTAGACACATGATTGGACTTTGACCCTCTTGATCCTTGGATCTTCAAAAGGCTTTTGACAAAGTGCTCCATCATAGGTAATAGTCATAGAATAGGGGAGTTGTTTTTTATGGATTGCTAACTGGATGGCAAACCCCAGAAAAAGATTGGGAAGAAGTAGAAATTTTATTCAGTGAAGAGAAGTGGAATCTCAAGGATCTGTCACAACAGATGCTTTCTTAACATTTTATTAATTGTCCTGACTTAAGAATAAGCAGCAAGCTGGCCAAGTTTGCAGATGATAGTTTAGTATACTAGCCTAAATTGTTCAAGGTGGTAAAAAACAGAATTGATTGAATTACTGTAGAAGGATTTTGCGGTAATGGTAATCTCTGGATCAAGATTCACTAGAAAATGGTTAAACAAGTGGCAAACATTTAACCAAGTTACATTGGAGCAAACTAACTGGAAAGTGATGGACATGGGGGAAAAAATGTCCAGACTCACATGTGAACAATCTGAACTGTCAGTTCCAGTAGAAAAATCTGGAGGTCATATGCTGGATGATCCAACAAAGATGTCAACTCAATGTATAGGAGCTTTGGAAAAGACACATATTTGCCTGAAATCTTTAAGTTAACTAAAAATACTTTGGTTACCATTGAAATGTCCTTAAACAAATATATAATACTGTTGTGGCCTGTCGGCTGCCAATAGAACTAGCAGCAGGGTCATATGAGTAGGAGGTTGTGGGGGATCCTGGGCCAGCTTTGGAGCATTTGGAAGGCTCTGATAAAGAAACAACATCAGAGACAGAGGCAGATCCAGGACCTTCCGTCCTCCCCCAGGTGGAGAGGCAGCTGTCTTCAGGGCCTGAGACAAATGAGGGGGAGGAACAGAGGGGGACCATCCCAGATGCGTGTATGCACAAAGGAGAGGAGAGCAAAGGAAAACAATAAGCCGGCTCTCAGGGAAAAGTAGACGTAGACACTAGCCAGCCCCTCCTTGGATGGAAAATAAATAGTAGGGGTGTGTGAACGACTGTTTGTTTGTAATAGGATACAGCAAGCAATTCAGCTTTCTAGGCCAGAACCAGGTCTGCTGGGACTCATTATGTTTAGTTTTTTGGTCTACCCCCGTGAATAAAAGACTGTTCTTACCCCGTTTAGAAAGGGGTTTGTGTTTATTCATGAATAAGTGGCTTATCATTGCTTGCTAAGGCTGGGTCAGAACAAATAAAGCCACATTTGGAATATTCTGTACATTGGGGGGGAAAGATATAATACAACTGGAAAAAACATGCAGAAGATGACAATTAAATGTTTCAGATCACTTGCTTTCTGTATGAGAGAAAGCTATGATATTTGGGACTCTCTAGCTTGGAAAGAAAGGCAAATGAGTGAGGACATGATTGAGAGGTACAAAATTATCAAGATATGAAAAAAGTAGGCTGTGTGGGGTTATTTTCCCCTCTCTCAGAACTCTTGGAGTAGGAATCTTCTAATTAAGCTGATTGGGAGGAGATTTAGAACAGACAAAACAAATCAATTTTTCACATAATGAATAATTAACCTGTGTAATTCATTAATGTAAGTCTCAGTGAAGGTAACTAACACGGATGGCTTTAAAAGGAGGAGTATATTCAAGTTTATTAGAACCATTGTCCAATGTTTTATACACATCTAAAAATATAAAGGATTGAGTACATTAGAAAGGGCAGTGGATATATTTATGGAGGAAAACTCTATTAAGGATTATTCATTTTGAGACTCAAATGTTACTTCTAGGACAGTGGTTCTCAACCTTCCTAATGCCACGACCCTTTAATACAGTTCCTCATGTTGTGGTGAGCCCCAACTATAAAATTATTTTTACATACACCTGTATTTCTATTGAAACATGTGTTTTCTGATGGTCTTAGGCGACCCCTGTGAAAGGGTCGTTCGACCCCCAAAGGGGTCCCGACCCACAGGTTGAGAACCACTGGTCTAGGAGAAGGAAAACAACATCTGGAATGGAGCTTGTCCCCTTTTTCTGCTTGGGAAAAAAATCAACGGGCTACTGTGAGAAACAGAATGTTGAACTGAGGTCATTGTTGGATCATGGAAGGTTATTCCTATATTCTTCATCTAAAATTATTCATTCTATTTTTGACAATTGTCTTGTGAAAAGACTGGACCAAAATAAGAATTGAATAGTGCTAACATCATTTTCTATCATCTTTGAGCAGCTGGCAGCATCTACTGAATTTATTTTGTTTTCCTTTCATTCTGAATGTATCTGAAGAAGATATTTAGCCTCATTCACCAGATAAAGCTCATTCTGAGTTTTGGGTTTCTCACCACATCTTTCATTTCTAACTTTCTTCTGGATTTCTTCCGTGATTTGCTTCTCTTTCCCCCCATCTGAAATGTCCTTTCTTGTTTCCAAGACTACACTTTCTGGATGGCCAGATCAGGGGTTTTTTGGTGTGTGTGTCTTCCATTTCTTTCTTCACTGGAATTGTTTGCAATTCTCTTCTCAGCACCTCCATTTTAAGGTTATATGCTGCATATTTTTATAAATCTTTGTGAGATGCACTATTTGTACCACCAAATGTCAACATCTGACTTTCTGTGTCTGGGCTCACAAGCTAGGCTGGGTTAAGACTGATTATTACCAAGATTGGAAACTGCCATGGAACAGCAGAGTGAAATTAAAGCATAATACTTCAAGAGGCAATGGCAAAGAATTTTTGTACTGCTGCCAAGAAAACTGAAGAAATATATTGGTGTAGTCACAAAATGTCAAGCTTGACTTGAGAGCATATCTGCCTAGAGAACATAGACATTTAAGCTGATCAGCTCCTAGAAAATGTCTCTTCACATTCAGCTGATAAACTCCATATTTCCTACATTATTCTAGTCCTTGTTGATTTGCTATTCTCCTCCGGTTTGATTTGGATTTGCATTCCTCTGTAGTTTGCCTTCAACCTCTTCAGTCTTATCTTGACACGGTTCTAATATTCTGAAGTGTAAAATCTAAGATAAATATGCTAGGTGAAGAAAAGCTTGAAGAATAAAAGAATCAACCATCTTGTCTTACTTTATTTACAGTAGTGCATTGCAACATTGATCACAGTATTGGATTCCAAAAGGTATAACAATCCAGGCTAATGTGAGTGAGGAAGGTGAGATTCATTCACGAAAGTGAGTTGTGTACTAGATACATGACAAGAAGTAGGCTTCTTAGAGAAGTACATGTAAGATTCACTACAAAAACCATGAAAACAGAGATTTTACAGCGAGTGAGAGACAACCCCTTAAACTATAAAGGAAAAGAGATAGTAGTTCTAAAACAGATCCCAAGAAGAGTCAGAGAAATAAGGAGGGGATATCAATTTCTAACAAAGCAACTAATTAAAAATGGAGTGATACCAGAGGGAATGCTAGTGACCTGGATGGAGCAAAGACATAAATTAGATTCCACTGAAAAAGCAGAACAATGAGCCAGTTCTTCCACCAGGACCAAAATGGTGTTTTACCTTCCAGACAACTAAAAGACAATGTAAGGGTGGTGATTAATGCACTTGAGTATTATGACACATACCTGGACAAGCAAATGGTGACGGTGTTCTTGGACGCCCAAAAAACATTTGATAGTGTGAATTGGGATTTTATGAGACACGAAATGGAAGTAATGGAATTTGGCGATAAATTTACGAGGGTGATCCAAGCAATATATGAAATACAGTTGGCTAGGGTACTGCTGAACGGTGTAGCAACTGAAGAGATAATGATAGGTAAAGGAATGAGGCAGGGGTGTCCCCTCTCACCGCTGCTTTTTATTCTAACTCTAGAGTCACTATTAATTAAACTTGGACAGGATAGGGACATCAAAGGTTTGAAGGTCAGGGGCGAGGAGTATAAACTCCAAGCCTTTGCTGACGATTTAGTGTTTATTCTAGAAGACCCAATTATTGGCTACTGTAGGAGAATTTGGCAAGATAGAGGGTCTAAAAATTAATAAGGACAAAACTAAGATGCTGGTTAAGAACCTTACAGAAGATCAAAAGCAGCAGGTACAGGAGGTCATGGGAATTCAGAAGATAAAATATTTAGGTCTGTCGGCTAAGTGTTCGAAGATAAAAGAGCTCAATCACTGGAAACTACTAGCTAAAATTAAAGAACTAAATAGATGGAAGGGTATCCAGCTTTCACTTTTGGGACGAGTAGTGGCGATTAAAGCCCATATTCTCCCAAAGTGGAATTTTCTTTTCCAAATGGCTCCTGCAAACTTGATAAAAGTTTTTTTCAGGAAATTAGATCAGATAGTGGGTAAATTTATATGGGGAGGTAAGAAATCACAGATGAAAAGGAAGTTATTGCAGGAGCATAAAGCAAGGGGGAGCTTGGGACTCCCAGTCTGGGAGCTTTATTACCAATCTGCTCTTTTGGTTTGGATAAAGGACTGGGTTATTCTTGCCAGGAAAAGGATGTTGATGATTGAGGGATATGATTTCCAGCACGGTTGGCACTCTTTTCAGTCAGGTTTCAGGCCCAGGCACAGCACGGAGATGGCATTGGTTGCACTAGTGGATGATCTCTGGTGGGCTCGGGACAGAGGTTTTTCCTCTGTTCTGGTCCTATTAGACCTCTCAGTGGCTTTTGATACCATCAACCATGGTATCCTACTGTGACGCCTTGAGGGGTTTGGAGTGGGAGGCACCGTTTTATGGTGGTTCTCCTCCTACCACTTGGGTCATTCACAGTCAGTGTTGGCAGGAGGGCAGAGGTATTCTCGAGGCCCCTCACGTGTGGGGTGCCTCAGAGTTGGTCCTCTCTCCCCTCCTGTTCAACATCTATATATAGCCGCTGGGTGAGATCATCCATGGTTTGGGGGTGAGGTACCATCAGTATGCTGATGATACTCAGCTTTTTATCTCCACCCCTAACCAACCTAGTGATGCCTTCAACGTAATGTCCCGGTGCCTGGAAGTGGTGCAGGTCTGGATGAGGAGGAACAGGCTTCAGCCCAACCCTTCCAAGACCGAGTGGCTGTGGGTACTGGCATCTTGGCCTGTCCAGGTTATTCCATCTTTGGTTATCGGGGGTGAGGTGTTGCCCCCCGTGGACAGGGTGCACAACTTGGGCATCCTCCTGGATGCACGGCTCAGTTTGGGAGATCATTTGGTAAATGTGACCAGGGGGGCATTTGCCCAGGTTCACATGGTGTGCCAGTTGCGCCTCTTCCTGGACTGAGATTCCCTACACACGGTTACTCATGCGCTCGTCACCCCCCGTATAGACTACTGCAACGCTCTCTACCTGGGGCTGCCCTTGAGGACCACCTGGAGGTTTCAGTTGGTGCAGAATGCAGCTGCGTGGGTTGTGATGGGAGTGGCCCGAACCTCCCATGTTACACCCCTCCTGCGTGAGCTGCATTGGCTTCCGTTTCCCCTCTGGGTAAGATTCAAGGTGCTGGTTATTACCTATAAATCCCTAAGTGGCTTAGGTCTGGGGTACTTGCGGGAACACCAGCTGCCAGCAACAACTTCCCATTGCCCAGTATTTTCCTCCTCAGGGTGCTGTCAGCCAGACCATGTTGGCTGGCGGCCCCCATGGGGGGCTTCTCTGTGGCTGCACCCACCCTTTAGAATCAACTTCCCCTGGAGCTCCGGATGGCCCCCAACCACCGCTCCTTCCATTGCGACCTGAAAACATTGTTTTTCCAACAGGCTGGCCTGGACTGATTATGGGGAGGGTTTACTGTGGTTTGT
>JANHFR010426109.1:0-11525 GCA_032468015.1 Mimophis mahfalensis | reverse complement strand
TTTTGGATCCCAGGTAAGTGCGGGGGACATGTGGAGCCCTGGGAGGTGGAAAATGGGCCTCCCGGAGGCTTGTAGAAGATGAAAACCTGACTATTTACAGCCTCCAGAGAGCCTCTGTAGCTTGGGGAGGTTGTTTTCGGCCTCCTGGAGGCTGAAGGAAAGCCTCCGGAGCCTGGGGAGGGTGAAAAACGGGACTCTTGGAAGTTCAGAGGGGCTCCAGAGCCTGGGGAGGCTGTTTTCGCCCTCCCAGAGGCTCGAGGAAGGCCTCTGGAGTCTGGGGAGGGCGAAAAATGGGCCTCCCATAAGTTCTGGATTGCCCACCCAGAAACTGGGCAGAGAACCACTTGCTAAAATTTTTGAAACAACCCCCCCACCCCCCGGTTATATTCCTCCTATGTCTACATAGCAGTACCACCATCCATATTTTCTCAGGGCAAGTTATTATTCAGCTTTTATTTTTATTTTTATTTTTTGGGAATTTATACAATTCATGCACTACCCAAAATTAGAGCATATAACTATTGGCACAAAACCAATGTACTGGAAACTGATAGATTTCCCAAGTTATGTCTCCTAGAGAAGATAAAATCACAATCACAAATCTCCTGGATCACCAAACTGACCAATGTTGCAAGAAGCTGTCACCTTACTGTCTCTTGCGTAACAGGGGAATGATTTTTTTAAAAAAAGAACTGCCTCAAGAATTAAGGGTACCGAAGCACAAAATGATATAGCTATCCTTAGCAAAGTGGGTAACTTGAAATGGCTGAGCAAATACAAACGTATTTTTCAAATAGACAGCTATGTAAAGTTACAACTGCCAAAACATCTTAGGGAGATAGTTACACGAGAGAGGTTTGAACAGCTGGACACAATTGTCAGATAGAGAGATTCCATTCTATACCCTGTAATGGACGTCTCTGCATTTGGCTCAGATCCTATTTGATTGTTGCCTGTATAAGAGGTGAGAGACAGGTACCTTGGTTTATATACTAAACCAGTGTTTCTCAACCTTGGCAGTTTGAAGATGCATGGACTTCAACTGGGATAATGGGTTTTAAATACTTTAAAATTTTATTTATCTATTGGGCTAAAATTTTGGTTTAATCTATATTTTAATTTTGTATTGTATGTTTTTTATTGCCCTGTAAACCACCCTGAGTCCCTTGGGAGAAGGGTGGTATATAAACCAAATAAACAAACAAACAAACTCCCAGAATTCCACAGCCAGCAATGTTGGCTGTGGAATTCTGGGAGTTGAAGTCCACGCATCTGCAAACTGTCAAGGTTGAGAAACACTGTACTAAACGAATGACCCATTGGGGTCCCCACATCAAAACAACAGATTCTGTGCGGCCAGAATCTGAAAATAGCATTTAACACAGCACAGTACTTGAACAAAATGGTTCGGTTGAGATCGGCACATGTGGGACTGGTTGGGGTAGATTGTAGGGGTGATAGTGAAATATAACTTTATCATATTTTATTTATATATTAAATTGTTGTATTTTATTCCAATTTCATTTTAAATTGTATTTTATCCATTTCCATTTTAAATTAAGAGCCGTGGTGGTGCAGTGAAGTGAGTAGAGTGTTATATGTAGTACTTAGCTGCCACTGCCTGAAGTTAGGCAGTTCAAATCCCACCAGGCTCAAGGTTGACTCAGCCTTCCATCCTTCCAAGGTGGGTAAAATGAGGACCCAGATTGTTGGGGGCAAGAGGCTGACTCTGTAAACCACTTAGAGAGGGTTGAAAGCCCTGATAAGCGGTATAGAAATCTAAGTGCTATTGCTATTGCTATAAATTGTTTTTATCAGATTTTAGTAACAAGTTGTGTCTGGAACTCTGCACTTGATATGGCCCAAGGGCTAATCAATAAAGTAAACTAACTAAACTAACATTCAGCTTTTGGATAAAATATACCCAACTGAATCAAATCATTCACCATCACTTATTTGACAGCAAATTCAGATGTTTGCATCACCACCTAAAATTAAGATCCATTTGGAGTAGTAGTTAAGGCACCAGGCTAAAAACTGCCGACTGTAAGTTCTCGCCCTGCCTTAGACACAAAACCAGCTGGGTGACCTTGGGCTCAATCACCCTATCTCAGTCCTTGGAAGGAGGCAATTAAAAAACCACTTCCGAAAAATCTTGCCAAGAAAACTTCAGGGACTTGTTCAGGCAGTTGCCAGGAATCA
Source organism: Mimophis mahfalensis (assembly GCA_032468015.1). Classification (NCBI taxonomy): domain Eukaryota; kingdom Metazoa; phylum Chordata; class Lepidosauria; order Squamata; genus Mimophis; species Mimophis mahfalensis. Next base: position 9,323 of record JANHFR010426109.1, on the reverse strand, counting down.
ACCCAGACTCGAAGGCTCACAGGAGATTTGACTTCCTGTAAAAAGTTGCAGGTTTTGTTCTCCGCTTTTCTTGCTGGAAGCAAGAATTTTGCGAGGAGTTTCTGCTTAGGAGAAAAGGAAAGGTGTAGAATACTCCACTGGCCCTGAAGGCAGCATCTGGAAAACCAGAACGGTAGACAGACCTGACAGGACTTTAACTATTTTCACATACTTATACGTGGAACGGATCGTGAAGATGGCAAAACTTGCCAAGACGCCTAAATTGACTTGTTTGATTTGGGAAGAAGCAATAACTACTTTTGTAAAAGACTGCAAAGCTGCACTTTTTCCTGAAAACAGTGATCTCTGGATTTATTCATTAAAAAGTTGTCTATGGGAAGAAGGGTACATTTGCCATTTGGGAGAGAAGAAACTGTATTCCTTATGTTTATTACTGCTGCCAAAAAAAAAGATTAGAAGTCACTTCTTTAAATACTTTTTTCTTTCTCTTTTTGGAACCTACACTGTTGTTCTTCTATTCTGTTTCCCTTTATATCTTTGTTCTCTTTTCTACATTCTTTTCATTTTTTGTAGCTTTTACCTTTGTAAAAAAAAATTCTTCAGTGAAAATTACATATATGAAATGGACATAGCTTTGACAACATCATCATGGCTGCTGTCTTGACTTTCGGGAAAATATATGTGTATATATGCAGAGAAGAGCAACAAAATGGTAAGGGACTCGGGGCTAAACTATACATTGAACGAGGGAGGGAATTAGGTGCGTCTAGTCTAATGAAGAGAAGGGTTCAAGGGGAGGACATGATAACTGTCTTCTAGTATTTGAGGGGCCATCACAGAAAAGAGGGATTCAACCAATAGTGGGATTCAAATTTTTTTTACTACCGGTTCTGTGGGCATGGCTTAGTGGGTGTGGCTATGCTGTCAGCCAATCAGAGGTGGTATTTGTCAGTGTCGGCCAATCAGAAGTGGTTCTCCAAATCAGTCAAAATTATCGCTACTGGTTCTTCGGAACCTGTTGGAACTGGCTGAATACCACTACTGGATTCAACCTATTCTACATGGCACTTGAGGGCAGGACAAAGAGTAATGGGCAGAAGCTTGTTAAAGAGAGATGCGAACTAGAACTAAGAAAATTCCTGGTAGTGAGAACAATTCATCAATGGAATAGCTACTCATGGAGTTGTGGATGCTCCATCACTGGAGGTTTTCAAAAATAGAGTGGACAACCATTTGATTGGGGTGATGTAAAATCTCCTGTCTTGAGTAGTGAGTCGGACTGTAAGACACCCCCCCCCCCATTACAGCCCTATGAATCCATGTTCTATCAAATTGGCAGCTCCAGAAGATAGTGAACCAAAAGGCAGCTTTGTTGCCACAATGATCAAAGATAATATTGACTGATGGGGTTGGGAAACCAATCTATTGCTTTACTCAAGAAGAGAAGGTTCTTCTTCCTATCCTGCCTTTTAGTTTAGACATTGAACCCCATAATTGAATTACCTTGTCCTAATTCAACTGGCTCAATTTTCTAAGTAAAGTACAGAATTTTTTGAGTTAATACCTAAAACAAATATTGATTAATTCTCTCCTGCTTCTTTATTTTCTTCCACTGTGGAAGAAAAGTTAATAATAAGTTAATCAATATTAACTTTGCAATATCCAAAGTTGTCTATTCCCCTCTTAGCCAGACCTGTTTTATTATCTGCCTGGCTTGAGACTGATGACCTGTTTTAATTATAGTGACTGAGATCAAGCCAGCTTCATAATTTATGAAATACGTCTGAATGCCATATTAAGATAAAGATTGAAAAATTACATCAATATATGTAAACAAATATCTTTATTTAGTGCCTTTCTTGCATACTCTAAATCAGGGGTGTCTAACTCATGGGCTGTGGACCGGATGCAGCACGCACTGGCCACGCCCACTCTGGTTTAGTGAAGGGGGGGAAAGTTGCAATATTGTTGTCATGTGACAACAATGTGACGCTGCAAGTTTGACACCCCTGCTCTAAATGCTCCTGCTACTCAGTGGGAAGAGCCAACTCATATGTGTGGGGCATGTAAGAGAAGTTTTCCTGCCATCATCTTGTGGGTTTAGCTTCTCATGTGAATGGTATGAAATCATGATGACTGTTTTCATCAAACATACTTTCCTTAATCATACCTAGTGTTTTCATTAACCAGTGTACACCTTATGGATTTTATTTAAATAGCTCTAACAATATGTTCTTTGTCACTATCTAATACAAATTCACCTAACTCCAGTCATGAATTTATCGTTGGGATGCATAGCACTATTGCCTATTATATTTATTTAACCCGTGCAGGACAAATGTGTGTTCACATTATGGAAGCTACTTCTCATCATGATCTGAAACCTGAAAGCAATTTCAAATACCTGCCTGTTCCTAACTATTGCCCTCTTCAGTAGGATGAGAAATGCTGCTTTTTAGAGTTCAGTCCAGCAAACAATTTTTCTGGATTAACTAGAAATGGGGGAGAAAAGATAATGTCTAGTTGTGTATTCTCTAGTTGTTACACTTCCCTACTCAATTTATAATGCAGATTTTTTTTTTCTATTAAGAAAAACTAATGTAGCTTTCTAAATATTTTACAAACATTGTAAATTATTGCAACTTACATGACATTCTTGCTTAATCTTTTCTGGCTTGGAGAAGTTGCTTGGAGGTGCTTCTTCATTCAGCTCAAATCCCGAATTATCCATTTTGTATTAGCAAAGTACAATTCTGCATGCATCCAAAGGTGGGAGGGGAAAATTTTTATCTTGGTCCTATCACCAATACTTCTGTAGATGAAGAAGGCAACAGGTTTTTATTTTATGATAAGTGCCTGGTAATGGAAGTGTCAGCATGAACATGAATGCAAATGAGGATATCCCCTTTTTTTCAGCAGAACCATTTAGAGCAGGAAGGATTTCACGATGACTAATCTATTTCTAAATTTAGCTATGAATTCTGTGGTTCCAGAAAACTGGTTCTAGGATGCCTTAAGAGGGGTTGGCTGTAGGTGGGCTCTTTGGAAAAGAACTTATTAAAATTGTACTGTTGAAGACGTGGTCTTTCTACAGGCCCAGTGGGAATGAAGAAATGTGTCTTTTGTTCTGTGCAGAATAAAGCTTTTGTAAATCTCCTTCTTGGCGTGTGGTTTATTGGGAGGTGCACACTGGGAAGAACCAGTTTTCTGGGACAACAATTTTGGGGGGCTCATCCTGGATCTGCCACTAGGCCTTGCCCGATTCTCTTAATCAGCATCTTCTGCTGACAAACGGGACTGCACGTACTTCAGGCCACAGTCTTGGCTCATCAGGTGGGTGGGAATTCTGGCAAGAGATACAAAGGTGGAACATCGAGTAAGTGGATATTTGTTTGTAGTTCTTGTTTCTTTCAGTTCTGTGTTGTAGGTTGCATGTTAGACCAACTTCAGGGGAGACAGTCCTGAAGGTGATAGGAGTTGGGAGTTGTAACAGCTCGTGGGTGCCTAGCTGAAGGTTGATAAGTATCTAAGTATCTGTGGTGGCCATCATTCGTTGGATGGTGCAGAAGTTTTCCAGTGAGAATTAGTGTGGAGCGCAAACTATGGCCATGACCTAGGACATCTAGCCACATGACTCGTTTAATTGGCAGAATAACATAATTAAAAGGGACCTTAGCGGTCTTATAGCCCAAGCTACTTGGGATTCCTAGTTTAATTTATTTTTAATTTTTGTATATGCTCTGGTTTTATTGTTGTGAGCCGCCCTGAGTCCAGCAGGAGATAGGGTGGCATATAAATCCCATTATTAAATTAAATGAAATTAAATTACTGCTTGGAGAAGGAATCCCTATGCCAATTCAGGCAAATGAAGAGCCTCGGTGGTGCAGTGTACTAAGTGCATGCACTCAGCTGCCGGCTGCCTGCAATTAGTGCGAGTTTGAATCTCACCAGGCTCAAGGTTGACTCAGCCTTCCATCCTTCCGAGGTAGGTAAACTGAGGACCCAGATTGATGGGGGCATTAAGCTGACTTTGTAAAACACCACTTGGGGGGGCTGAAAGCCCTAATAAGCTCGTCTATACAAAGAATGAAGGCGATTGCTATAAGTGCATTGTAAGCCACCCTGAGTCTCCGGAGAAGGGCGGCATATAAATGGAATTTATTTTTTTTAAAATGGTTGTCCAGCCTTTCTTAAAAAGCTCCAGTGTTGGAGCATCCACAACTTCTTGAGGCAAGATGTTCCGCTGATTAAGTGTTCTGTTGTCAGAGCTCCGATAAAGATTCCCCATTTCCAGTTACTACTCAGAGGTAGGTCCATCCAAGTCAAACTTTTATTAGAGATCTCATGTTGGCACAATGCAAACAATCCCGAAACTGAAGCTTAGGTTTCGGTTCTCATAAAAGAATCCCAAATCCAACCCCCCATCCACACATCATAAATCACACCGTCCAATCACAATGCCCAACTTGGCGCCAATTCTCTCTCCTTCTCCAGTTACTGCATCATCTATCAAACTGACCTTGGACCCCGTCAACTATTGTTGTGGCTAACCCCGCCCCCACACTTTGCAATTCCCCAGTTGGAAATGTGTCAGATTAGAAGCAACAGGAAAATGGCCTCACCATGGTAACTACCTTCATGCTTCTAACTCCAACATCTGTCAGGAAATTTTGCTTTAGTTCTAGGTAGTTGGTTCTCACCTTGATTAGTTTCCATCCATTGCTTCTTGCCTGTCTATCTGGCAAAGAACGCACGCTGCTCAAGGCAGGAAGGAAACTAGCCATAGAGTCTTCAAATTATGAAGAGGTTTTTCGCTGGGGAGCATAGCTGTCTGTGCGACAGCTGTTTTTCTGGTTGTGTATGGTGTAACTGAGTGTGACTGGGTGTGAATAATTTTGATTGTTTGGTTTATGAAAGGCAAGACGTTGTGGTACAAATTGGTTCTTGGGCATGGAGATTGAAACTGTAAATGTGAAGGCTGTGGTCTATGAGTAACATCTAAGTAACTGTGTAAAGTTCTGACAGGACTATCAGTTATAGCCAAGCTGAAAATCCTTGATTTTTTAAAAACACCCTTCATCCTAGTTACCTATTTTCAAAAACCTATTCCTTCTATCATTTCTTCCTTGCAAGCTAATAAACAGCCAATTCTTATAAATCCTTAAAGGCATCAATCTGAAGATTATTGGGGAGGGGGATTGGGGGAAATAGTATAGACTGGTAACAATTAGACTATTTCTACCTTTATTTACTTTTATGTACTTATATTTCAAATTTAGAAATCTTCTCTGGGTTTCCCCAGGTGGTTTTGAGGAATCGCTTTTAGCCCTTCGCTTAGTCTTCTCCAGCTTTATGGCTAACTTGGATTATTCTCAATCACGTGTGCTATAACTTCTACAACCATTCTAGAACTTATGGCTCATGTACTGGCCAAGAGCATCAGGAATATCAATGACTCAAATTCTATTGCCGCAACAAATCAATGGTTCTACTAAAATCAGTACATTAAAAAGTAGCCCATAGGGAATTACTTTATACAGTTTTCCCCAAATCCTAATTTCTAGGAAAGATAGCGGGGAACCTTATAATCTGGAGCTCCAATCACTGTGGATCTTCTTCTATTATTTAGTCAACTGTAAGATAAACCACTCTGATCACATTTAAGATGCTTTAGACTACAGGTAGCCCCCGATTTACGACCACAGTTGAGCCCAGGATTTCTGTTGTTAAGTGACACATTTGTTAAGTGAGTTTTTCTCCATTGCACGACCTTGTAGTTCATAAGTAAGTAACCCAGTTAAGTGAACCTTGTCTTCCCCAATGATTTTGCTTGTCAGAAGGTCATAAAAGGGGATCACATGCCCTTGGGATGCAGCAACCGTTATAAATATGAACCGTTGCCAAGCATCTGAATTTTGATCCCATGGTCATGGGGATGCCGCAAAGATCGTAACTGTGAAAAATGGTCCTAAGTCATTTTTTCCCGTGCCATTGTAACTTTGAAAGGTCACTAAATAAACTGGTATTAAGCCGAGGACTACCTGTAGTTGCATAGGTTGTTTAGATTCATAAGTCACACGTAATCATGGTTTAAGCATGGTTTATTGAATAAATTACAACAGATAGAAACACTGATCCAATCAAAAACAATTTCATGCAGATTATGGCTGCCCAAAGGGTTGAAGTTTGAAGCAATTCAATCAAACTTCTGAACTAAATTGACTTTCTAAATTAGACATTTAAATTGAATCAATGCTTTCCAAGTTGATCCAGGTATTTGATGGTCTTCTGCATATGTATAAAACGGTTTCCCCCAACTGATGCAGTTTCCCAAATGAGACTGACTAAGTGATGATCTAATTGATTTGATATTCTGAATCAGACTTTTCGATTGTCTAGAAGTACAGGCTGCGACAAATTTTGGAGCGAAAAATAAATGTATGTGTCATCTATGTTTTTGTCTTCTTAGAAACAACTGCCTAAATCCTTAATAGTGGATCCTAAGATAGAGATCCAATGTAGCATAGAATTCAGCAGTAACCACTATATAAAGTAGCTTGACTTTGATCGTTTTGCAGAGAATTGTGATGTCATTCTGTGTATATCCAAAATATTTGTTATGCTGAACTCCAGTCTGTGGTTTAGGCAGAGAGGAATAAAAAATGGAAATAAGAGTCCATCTTTGGAGACATTAGTATTTTAAATTCCAACAGACCAATCGTGTATTTAAAAATAAGTTCTATTTATGCAGGTCTAATAGAGTGACACACAAGAATTCGTTTCTGCAATAAAGTTGCCTTAACGCTTCATTTTGTCATCTGAATTATCCTTATCACTTTACACAATTATTATTTTTGACCATACCACATCTGATTTAATAATAATCATTTGTATTCTGGCCTCTGTTGTCAGGAATAGTAAAAAATTATACAATTAGTTTTTAGAGCTTAAACCTTGTTTTTTTCTTTAGCAGATGCCTGTGCTGCTCACTATTTCTATCCAGCTAGAATGGAAACAGCTATTAAGGAAGAAAAAGCCTCAAAGTAGAGCAACCCTTCTCTATAATTTGCACATTACCTTAAGGCCTAGCAAAGTTTCATAAAAGATAACATGCCTCTGGAGACTCTAGTTAGATACATTTATATTTACAGAAATACAATATTTGGAAAAAAAAGCTGAGTTCAGAAGTTCACAAGTGTTTTAATATGTGTCCCCGCATTTAACTGATTATAAATTATCTCTTAAATTATATCTATTTTGTAGATATACTAATGATCAATGCTTCAGGTCTTGAGTGATTCTGTTGATTCTTCTCTACAACTTGGATCGTTAACCAATCCTTTAAGTCGAGATAAATGATGCAAAGCTCTATAAAAAAAAAGAACTATTCTGTTTACAATGTAAGTATACAAAAATATAAAGCTAATCGATAGACCACAATGACATCATTCACCCAATTTGCCAAGCTAGGAATTTATGATTTACTGAGCAATCTGTAGTATCCTGGTCCACACAACTAGGGGCGTATCATACATTACATTCATCCTGAAACAAAACATTGTTCCTTACTATATTATGTGTGAACCAGACTACCGAATTCCAAGGACTCCGTTCCTAACAGGCAAAGTCAATGCTACTACATGTTCTTCATAATGCAGGTTATGTACCTAAAAGCATCAATTAATGCGGTTTCGAGGCATTTTTGTTCAGGCTGAAGGATGATTGCTCTTACTTAGACACATCATAGAATTAAAAAAACACCCCATAATTGTGTTTTTCAATGTACACTCTCTCCACATACGTATTTTTAGAGTATGCTGCTGCAGATAAGATTCATTGGAAGCCCCTTTGCTGCCCGATGCGCTTTGAGCGAAAGGAACCAGTGATGATGATGAAATGACAGAAGAGTAGCATCTCCATAGGTTATAACAAAAAATGACCCAGAGATTATTTTTCATGAAGCCTCAAAGAATTTGCTTCAAAGAGTGCTTCAGTTCAATAACATGCTTCCCATCATGGCCAGATGGATAACTAAAAAGAAATGTTAAGTGCCTCAAGTGTAGGAGGGCTAAGAAATTCAATTTAAGATTTATAAGTGGAATAAATCCACAATTTCTTCTCTATCCAATCCTGGTTTAAAACTAACATAATAAATCGTTATACATTGCTTTGTCGTGTAATGAGATTCAACGTGCTGGTTATTACCTATAAAGCCCTTCATTAATTAGGTCCGGGGTACCAGCAACAACTTCCCACTGCCTAGTACGTTACCATAGAGAGGGCCTCCTCTGGGTGCCATCAGCCAGTCAATGTCGGCGGGCGGCCCCCAGGGGGAGGGCCTTCTCTGTGGTTGCACCCACCCTTTGGAACCAACTTCCCCTGGAGCTCCGGTTGGCCCCCGACCTCCGCTCATTCCGCCGCGACCTGAAAACGCTGCTTTTCCATCAGGCTGGCCTGGACTGACCGGGGGATTTATTGTGGTTTGTGTTCTTAATTTAAATTTTTAGTAATATTAATTGGGGTAAATTGGTTTAATCTTTTAACTTTTCTATGTTGTGTTTTTATCTTTGTGAGCCACCCTGAGTCCTTTGGGAGATAGAGCAGCATATAAACCCCATCAATCAATCAATCAATCAATCAATCAATCATAAACAAACAAACAAATAATTTAGGGAAGCCCATTGATTGTTTGTTTTTTTTAAAAAAAATATCGGCATTTTAATAGGACCCGTTAAAAACTTCAAGTAGTCCTCGACTTACAAACATTCATCCAGTGACTGTTTAATGATGCTGAAGTTGCATGGGCCCTGAAAAAGGGATTTATAATTGGTTCTTGCAGTTGAGACGGTTGCAAGATTCTCACGGTCACATGATCAAAATTGGGGAGCTCGGCAACTGGCATTATTTACAATGGCTGCAGCAATCTGGCATGGTTTACAAATGATTATCATTTGTAACCCCGCCAGCCAGCTTCCCACAACCAAAGTCAATAGGGAAAGCCAGATTTGCTTAACGACCATGTGATTCATTTAACAGCTTCGGGGATTCTCAAGATGCAGCAAGACTACTGTATGTGCAAAAATAGAAGAACATTTCGACTCCCAGAATGGACAAAATGGCTACAGAAGTTGATGGAGCTGGCAGAGATGGCTAAATTGACTGTTTTGATTAAAGAAAAGACTATAAATGCTTTTGTTGCTGCATGGAGGCTGCTTCTGGACTTTGTGCTTGTGGAGGGGGAAAAATGAACCTTTGGTTTTGGGTTTCAGTGTTTCTCAACCTTGGCAGTTTGAAGATGCGTGGACTTCAACTCCCAGAATTCC